>KV751414.1:11234-25668 GCA_001698575.1 Mola mola
CTTTTTCTGTTGCTGCCCAGTGAAATAATTATAATATCCTTTTTGGGTTTTTTTTTTTAATTTTTTGGATGCATGAATAGGCTTAATAATCGTTTGGCATTTAAAGTAATGAGGAAGAATGAAGCTTGTTTTATTAATCCTGAAATTTCTGTAGCACTGGGGCTGTAATTGATAAACCAGAGACGTCAGTTTTGTTTTATGAATCTGCAGACCTCAAGCCAGACAGATGAAGTGTATCATTTCACATTGAAAGACACTAAATCACTGCAGCGTAATGATGGAAATGACCCGAGCTCTATTTTTGCGCCTGTGCTTAAACACCACACACACTCTTTTGGTCCTGGGCTGCCTCCATCAACCGCAGCTTAAGACTACATGGCACCCTTCGCAGACTAAGAAATCCTCCCAAAAAATGAGTTTTAGGTTCCTTTTTAAGGCAATCTACCTCTTCAGTCATTGTTCTTACCCTGTGTTCATTTCTGTCTCATTAAAGAGTGCTGGGAGCTGCTATTAAGCAGCCCATCCATCACCGCCCAGGAATAAGGTCTAAAAGGTTAACGGGAACGGCTTTCTGGAAATGGAAAAATCCTAGTGATGAATGGCGTAAGCTTGCTGGATTTCACCTCTGAATTAATGACTCGTATTTATCATCTCAAAAACATCGCGTTTTGCGGGGCGTTTGGGTGCTTTTTTTGTTTTGTGTTTGTTTTCTTTCAGACTGGACCACTTGTGGGCCACTCTGGCCTGGGAATATATCACGGCGATACATTAACTTGTCTCAATTTTACAGCTTTGGCTGCAGCCACAGGAGAGCTGCTAAAAAATATCAGGGGGAGTGGGCCGAAATGTTATCGTGTCAAAGCAGTGGGATAACGCACTGCTTTGTGTCTTAACAAACCTTATATTTAAGTGCTTGGGTGGCTGTGTGCGTGCGTCTCTGCTAACACTGATAACGTGCACGTGAATGCTTGTTCAAAGGGCAGAGATGCAGATCGTTGTGGGGTTTGGCCAGCATGCAGTCTGCGGCAGCGCCAAGCACCCAGCTGGATTATTTACCACGGAATACTCCTTGATTATGGCAAATTAAAGCAGGCGGCTCTTGGTTCACTAATTGCTTTGATAACAATTTCAAGCAGTTAGTTAGCAGGGAATTTTCGGAGGGTATGGAGCGCAGGGAGAAAACAATAACGACAATTAAGCCTGAAAGGGGCCAGCCTAACTTATTGTTTTGATATGGTTATTTTTCTCCCTTGTTGTTGACTTCTACCTCCCGTCCCTTCCAATTAATTACCAGCTTCCCCTGCCGGTGCAGCTAACAGACAGCTGACTCAAAGCCACTTTCTGCTCGTCAACAATATCCGCATTCTGGGGTTTCGTGGCAGTTTATAAAATTGACAGTCGCATCATTTAAGTATTAGACGTGAGGTCCTGCTGCGAGAGAAAAAAAAGTCTTATGAAGACACAAACATTTATGCATGTCTTGTAAACAAGCTCTCGGAGTGAAGTTGTGAAACCCAAGCGCACTTTCACCGGTGTCGATCTCTGTGACAGGAAAGAAAAAAGGGGGGAAAAAAGCTTCTAAGTGTGCTTACAGTTAGTTTTTCTGCTGTTTAAATTTTACAACAACCTGTGTGACAGTGACAAGCAACGAGCAGATGACGTACATACAGAAATCAACGTGAGCAATCAAACACTGCCAATGGTTGGAAAAGAGTTCAAGGAGCTAGAAATTGGCGTGTGCTTGAGCGCGGCAGGTCAAGCGAGTCAACTTCAGAAAATAAAGGGCTCGATTAAAACTGGGGGATGGATGTGGACGTGAGAGACGGGCTCCGTCTGCTTCCCTGCGGCTCAGTACATATGTTTGTGATGCCTCACGGAGCGTCTCTTCGATGCTATGCTGTGTCAGGTTGCTTAGGACTTGTACTCCTGCCCTGTCAATCACACAAGATGTTGCAGAAGGCAGGGCCTTGCCTGAGCTCCCCCACAGGCCCTGGTGGACGCTCTCTACGACAACGACTGGCCATTGAGGCACTCCCGCCGCAAGCACTGCGCTGGTTTCCACCAGTCTCCGTTGTGGCAGCGGCAGATGGTGCAGTCGTCCACCTTCACTTCAATTCCGGCTGGGATGATCGTTGTTCCAGCAAAGCAATTTGGACCTGCCACATGGGAAGGGCGGGGGTGGGGGGAGAGAAAGGGAGAGTGAGGGAGACAGTATAGAAGGAATGAGAACGACAAGAAATGGATGTGTCTCTCCGGAGAGCGTCTCTTTTTCTGTGCAGAGAGCTGCAGGACGTTAGGGGAGTCCGGGCAGACTTATAGGTCTTTTCACGGGCGCACACACCGTTGGGCTTGTTCGTGCAACACTAAAGCGCTTTTGTTAGTCTCCCCTTCTCCCTTGACATGGAGCGCTTTGCATCCTAATGTGCCTTCAGCAGAGGAAGCTGCCAGGCTGGAGATGGTTTGAGAGGCAGCAGGGGGGAATGGTGTTAATCACTTCAGTCCGTATGGAAACACCTCAGCAGCTCTTTACACCCATGCAGACAGTGAAAAACCTGAGGAAAAACCTGTTTGACTGTGTCACTTAAGCAGACCCAGACCACTTTAGCCTGAGCACGTCGAAGAAGCCACATAATGCCGTTAACTGTCCTTGGAATGCAGCAATGTTGATTATTGGTAAATACCACTGGAAGTTTGTTTTATCTAATTTGTTTCTCCAGCCTCGGGGTGATTCAGCGGAGTATCTCTTCCTCCACTTTCTACGACGGAGGAGCCAGAAGGTGCCAGGAATCCGCAGCAGTTCAAATCACCTCATTGAAGCAATCAGCAGACCAATTGGTGTGACGATGACTTTGGCTCGCTCTCAATATGCAGCTCCGTAAAAACCTGCACACCACATTCGAGACTCCTCTACGAGCAGTCATAAAAAGTTCATATGTCTCATAACTCTTGGAGACACAGTGGCATTTTATGGCTAATGCTCATGAACACAGCGGGGAGTTCGATTCAGTGAGTGAGGTTAGCTGACCTGACGAGCCCAGTTATGCTGAGGTGGATGTGGTTAGACGGGCTGGCTGCATGCACACGTCATGGAAGACATTAGGACAATAGTAGAAGCAGAGGTTGACGGCTGATATAATTTCAAATGGGTCATGGTCCTGATGTTGTGCGCGCTGACCTACAGTAGTGTTCAAAATAATAGCAGTCCAATGTGACTAACCAGATTAATCACTGTTATTAGTATATTTTTTATCGCTACATGGCAAACAAGTTACCAGTAGGTGCAGTAGATTCTCAGAAAACCAACAAGACCCAGCATTCACGATATGCACGCTCTTAAGGCTGTGCAATTGGGCAATTAGTTGAAAGGGGTGTGTTCAAAAAAATAGCAGTGTGGCATTCAATCAGTGAGGTCATCAATTTTGTGAAAAAATAGGTGTGAATCAGGTGGCCCCTATTTAAGGATGAAGCCAGCACTTGTTGAACATGCATTTCTCTTTGAAAGCCTGAGGAAAATGGGTCGTTCAAAACACTGTTCAGAAGAACAGTGTACTTTGATTAAGAAGTTGATTGGAGAGGGGAAAACCTACAAAGAGGTGCAAAAAATTATAGGCTGTTCAGCTAAAATGACCTCCAATGCCTTAAAATGGAGAGCAAAACCAGAGACACGTGGCAGAAAACGGAAGACAACCATCAAAATGGATCGAAGAATAACCAGAATGGCAAAGGCTCAGCCAATGATCAGCTCCAGGATGATCAAAGACAGTCTGGAGTTACCTGTAAGTACTGTGACAGTTAGAAGACGTCTGTGTGAAGCTAATCTATTTACAAGAATCCCCCGCAAAGTCCCTCTGTTAAAAAAAAAAAGACATGTGCAGAAGAGGTTACAATTTGCCAAAGAACACATCAACTGGCCTAAAGAGAAATGGAGGAACATTTTGTGGACTGATGAGAGTAAAGTTGTTCTTTTTGGGTCCAAGGGCCGCAGACAGTTTGTGAGACGACCCCCAAACTCTGAATTCAAGCCACAGTACACAGTGAAGACAGTGAAGCATGGTGGTGCAAGCATCATGATATGGGCATGTTTCTCCTACTATGGTGTTGGGCCTATTTATCGCATACCAGGGATCATGGATCAGTTTGCATATGTCAAAATACTTGAAGAGGTCATGTTGCCTTATGCTGAAGAGGACATGCCCTTGAAATGGGTGTTTCAACAAGACAATGACCCCAAACACACGAGTAAACGAGCAAAATCTTGGTTCCAAACCAACAAAATGAATGTTATGGAGTGGCCAGCCCAATCCCCGGACCTTAATCCAATCGAGAACTTGTGGGTTTCTGAAGCAAAACCAAGAAATGTAAATGAATTGTGGAATGTTGTTAAAGAATCTTGGAGTGGAATAACAGCTGAAAGGTGCCACAAGTTGGTTGACTCCATGCCACACAGATGTGAAGCAGTTATAAAAAACTGTGGTCATACAACTAAATATTAGTTTAGTGATTCACAGGATTGCTAAATCCTAGAAACAAAAAAGTTTGTACTAAATAGTTTTGAGTTTGTAAAGTCAACGGCAGACGCTGCTATTTTTTTGAACACACCCCTTTCAACTAATTGCCCAATTGCACAGCCTTAAGAGCGTGCATATCATGAATGCTGGGTCTTGTTGGTTTTCTGAGAATCTACTGCACCTACTGGTAACTTGTTTGCCATGTAGCAATAAAAAATATACTAAAAACTGGATTAATCTGGTTAGTCACATTGGACTGCTATTATTTTGAACACTACTGTATGTTATTAGCAACAGTTACAGCGACTTTTCGTCCTATGACAAGTCAAAATATCTCTTCTAAGGATCGACAAAAAGAGCTTCTAAGGTGCCCCGTTAGAAGGAATATGTAATCACCAGCTCTGCTTCTTCTCCCCTTTGTTTTCACACTTGACCCAAGTCAACATTTGCGTAAAAAAATAGCCTTTTCAAAGAATTCATTAACCCTCAAACTCTGCAGCCTTATTCTCTCTGCTTCCTACATTTTCTTGGGAAACATATGCGTGATGGCCATTTTCCCTGCACAGATGTCAGTGTAGGAAAAGTGGGAGGAAATCATCTATTATTATTGTCGTCTAAATGATAGAATTAATGATTGCCTAATTTCTTCCAGCTGCTTCAGCGTCCTGGTATTGTGCATGTCGGCTCAGTGCCTTGCTGCCATGCCACACCACCGCAGATATTTAGCAAAATTTACATTTTGCTAAATGTGACCTATAAGTGGCATTATAGGTCACTAAAACTCTTTTTTTTTTTTCAAAAAGCCTTCTGTAGAATATTTTGGTTTTTTTTTTCAAACTCAAGTTTTTGTATATATGTGTGTACGTACATTATCACCTGGAGCAATTGGGACACACCTCAATTCACAGATGCCCATTATTGTTTTCTGCACTGGGCATGTGCAAGAAACAAGGGCGGCTACGATTTGCAACATTTTAAAATCATCTGCCCACCCAAATGAATCGCCTTTAGTTTCCATTTCTCCACAGACCCTCAGGCTGTCTGCCGGCAGGTTTCCTGATCAAAAGTTAAAGAATACATCGTCGAATAACTGTAGATACATTTCTACTTGGCTATGTTTGCTTGGCTATCACTTCTGCTAAAGTACTTAATTGAAGCACCGTTGATGGTCTGTGCTTTCCCTTGACGAGTCGCCATATCAGCTGTGATAAACATTTTAACCGTAACGTTTGGCAACTAAAAAACATTTGAGTTTGAAGTTGGAAAAGATCCCAGGTTGAACTCTGAAGCCCAGCACTGGCACATGGAAAGGTGAACAATGTGTTTCCACATCCTTTTAATGTAGAAAAATGAAAGCAAAACATCCTAGATGGAGGGGCTGCCAGGTGTTGGTGACAGTTGGAGCCAGAGTCTGAGCAGTAGTGTGCTCACCTGATGGACTCATTAAAACCAATTTACTTTAAATGTATTTTGAGTTTTTAATTTGGCTCCTGTCCCGTCTGGTAACACAGAGGGGACAAGATTTACCTTACCAAGATTGACCTTTACTGCAGGCAATGACTAGGAAATTTTGGCTTCACTTTTCCTGCAAAAACTTAAGGTGAATATGCAACAAAGGGGAGGACAAATTCTAGATTTGACAATAAGTAATGTGGTTTATTTAACTGAAACTTAGAGGAAGCAAAGAGAGAGAAAAAACATAGGAATAGTCGTTCTAATTTAGTGTCATTTACTGAAAAAAATGTTTTAACCATCCAAAAAGTATACAAAATTCCAAAGATCCCATTATTTCTTAATTTCTATGTGGTCTCTAAGGGATTTGGAACTTCCTGTAGTCTTTAAGAGATAAACTAAGATGCAGGAGGACATTAAATATCTGTTGGCTACCTTTCCCCATCCGTTGCCTCAGCACAGATGAGCCCCATTCTGCATTCGGACCTGTTAAAACCTCTTTGATCTGAGCTTAGAGGAGGCATCGGGAGTTCTTGCCAAGTCTTAACTCCCATTGATCTGCCTCTGGACAGCTGGCTGAGGTTACAGGACAAACTCAGAGGAGGTTGATGTAGGAAAAGGGTTAGTGGTGCAACTGCCAAGTGCGATTTTTTTTTTTTTTTATAGCCAGATAGATTTGGAGCTACAAGGACATTGTTTCAGCTACCTGTCACCATTCGAAGGACACACTGTCACCCCTGATCCTTCTGTGGACAATGAAATTTAGCGATGTCGGGAAATGTTTGTCCTGTGTCAAAACTGTCCAAACCCATCATACTTTGCCTGGCACAGCTTCAGGAGTGAATCCATATTAGGAGTCATTACCGTCTATTTGACTCAATTTTTTTTTATGGTTCTAGCCTAAAGCTAAGAAGTCCTCCCATAAAATCTGGCCTGTCAAAACCTCCCAAGCAAGCCTTCGCAAAAGCTGCAACATGTCCATATAATACATCAGTCTGAATGTCACCTAACTGTAGCCAGGTCTATGCCACTGCTGCTCAGCGATAGGTCTTATAAAAAGCACCATGACGGCGCTCAGACGGCAGATGGTGTAATCATACTGACGAAACACTTGCCATTTTCAGATTACGTCTCATCGTTTTCTTTATGAGTCATATAATTACAAGTATCCCCTGATGGATTCACACTATATTATTCATGATAAAGATTAGCGCTGAATCAATGGGACTCAGCAAATGTGGAGCTCAGAGATAAGCACTACCGATGGCTACCGATGATTTCAGGGTGAAACACCAACAACCACACAAGCTGCAGAGCTTCAGCCTATGGGAGGCTCGGACAACGGGATGGCAGCCGTTGATTTGGGGATCCCTGGGTCAAAAGACCCACATATCAAGTTTAGAATATAGCCAGAATATATTTAATTAAAAACTTTAAATCTTATGCCTCAAATGAAAGTGATCTCATTAACCCTGTAAAACCATCCAAATTTAGACCCATTGTTACCAAAGTGCCAAGTGTCATTCTGACAGCCAAATCATGAAATCTTTGATTATGGAACTTAATTTGTCAACCTCAAAAAACATTTTAGACGCTTAGCAATAGAGCCATACCCCGATTTTTGGGAGTGGTTCTGAAATTAAAACAACCCTGTAGCTTTTCTTGAACTGTGTCAGAATGAGCGGGATCGGCCAGACCTTTCACCCGCACTGGATCGGCACCAATGTAGTATTAGACTACTAGAGCTCAACTTCCTTCTGCGCTGCAAGTATTAAATCATAATTGAATAGTTGATTTACATTCTGTGTTAATGTAGTAGAGCAAAGAGTGCAATATTTCCCTCTGAAATGTAATCAGCAGAATTCTGCTTCTGACTGTATTTTCTTCTAATTGGCATGATAACGTTTGTTAATCAGGTGTAGTGGTACATATCATACCTGTTTAAATTCAGCATAATAATGTTATTGCCTGAGGTTAAGTTTGAGTTTAGCTGCTCTTGAATTGTTCCTTTTATAACATTTTTAGAAGAATAGTCACTATTTAATGTATTCTCCTAATGATTCATTTAAAAAAACATGTTGTTTGCTTATATGTATGTGTAACTTCTGCCATTAAGCTGCTGTAAAACCTGAGCATTCCTCGAAGGATCAAAAAACAATTATCTCTTGACACTGATAATGTTGCAATTATGTTTATGCTGGCATTACTCTAGATGCAATTATAATTATAAAAGTTGAAATTTGTTTGGTTTGCAGCAGGTAACGTAAAAGAAGAATGTCCGACTGTCTTCCTCTCATTACACGTCTAACTGGGGCACATAAGTGGATGTCTTCATTTCACAGTCCCCTGTCCCTTGGTAAGACTAAGAGCTGTCAGCATTCCTCATTGTCCTCTCCCAGCAGCCCTCAGCTGTCCACTCCCATAGAGACTTTACTGTCTGCCAGAGCCTGACCATGCACCCTTGGGGAGCCTAGAAACTACAGGCCTTCCCCCTGAAATGCCAAGGGTGTCACTGTGCCCTGTCAGCCCGGATTAGTGCTCTCCCAGCAGCTTCTGCAGCCTTGTTAGTGTGGGTGTTTGTGTGTTGAAATAACAGAAAGACAGGAACGGAGGGGATGAGGGGGGAAATGAGAGCAAGTGTGAAAGAAAATGTGGGCAGTTGTGGTGTAATGGCCATTTCACATCTGCCTTAAACAAAATTCCTCTCTCCACATTTATAGGTCAAGTGCTATTTGGAATAAGAACATTTTTCAGCATATTTGCTCTGCCTCTTTTTAACAGAAACATTCGTGAGCGGTTTCTCTATTTTCACGTAATATTACTCATAGGCACCGATGGTCCCAGACAGGATAACATCACAATTACTGTGCTTTATTCATAAAGCTCTGTCTGTTCCTCAGGATTGGTGCTGGTAAAGGGAAGTCTCCCACCCAGCCATGTAAATAGCCAATGAACCATCGGAATCCTATAATTCTAATTTAGCGATTGGCTGTGTGTGACAAGGGCATCAGGGCACTGGCAGATGAAAGGATCTCAGAGGACCCATTAGTCCCTCCCACCATGCCTTTAATCAATGGGCTAATGTTTACTCTGCTTAGTGTGTCATTTATAATTAAAACTAGTACTGCTCATTAGTGGCCAACATGACCAAGGTAATCATTTTAATTCACAAAACATCAATTACATCCCGATCCTCCAAAGGCGTGGCCATCCAATGGCGACAGCACAGGGAAACTCGCCATCATTGGTTTAACGACAATTGTGTGGGTTGAATTCCAGAGGAGTGTTTACCGTTTTTACAGATGGGGCAGCATTGCTCCGGCTCATACAAAGGGTTGACACACTCCGGGACGGCGCAGTCGGACACCACGCAGTGCACCTCGTTATTTGGTTCGCAGCGACACCATTCACAGGGCGAGGGCTGTGGGGAGAGAAACAGGGGAAATTGGGCTTAGATGGTACAGCTGGTTCCACTTTCATGATTACATTACATTATAACTACGGGTCAGATATACAGACAACCTATTGTTTTTTTTTCTTCCTTTTTTTTCTCCTGCAGATATCTCCTAATTAAACCATTTCAATTCTATGCACCTCATAGCGTCTCCCAAACAAAAGAAGCACATTAATAAATTATTCACAAAGCCTGTAGCTGACTTTGAATAAAAATCAAGAGAAATAACTAATAAGAGAGTGCGGAGGATTATCTCTCCACCTCTGCAACATGTAAATCAGCCCTCTGCAGCTCTCTGTGCCACCGCCTCTTACTCCACTCTATCTTTACAAACTCGCCTGACCGGCAAAGCACTGTAAGGCAATTACATGGAGTGGAAAAATACAAACTGCTTCCAAATCCCTACAGGTCAACTGTTCATCGCACTAGATTTTTTTTTTTTTTTTCCCCCTTCCTGCTCCTCATATAAAACTTTCTTTGTGAGGACCTCTCCGCAGTTTACTTTTGCTAATATATTAGGTCAATTTACGTGGGGATCAGCAGCTGCAAGCGCCAAAAAAAGGATTTCAAATGAGTCAGAGTGAAGTGGGTGAGATCAATTAGAAGGAATCAAAGTTACTTGCATTGTTTAAATTTATAGTCAAGAACAGCTATTCTGTGAGCAAATGCTGACTTGAATGACACTGGGGTGACTAATAATGATGCACCTTATAGTTTTGGCTATGTTGCCATGTACTTTATACCACCAAGAAGCAAAAATTAAGAGATTTAGACCATTCCAAAGCATGTAAGGTGGGGTGAGGGCTAAAACATCACACCTGGCATTAAAATGTGTTTTCTGTGATCGGATTGCCATTGCCACTCAAAATGTTTTGAGGATGGATTGTGATCCGACGTGGCAAACCACTTCCGAAGGTGGCCGGGGACACGTGGTGACCACATCATACACGAGTGTAAATGCAACAGCTTCTCCAATCCAAATACAGCAACTTATCAGCAGCTTCGAGTTGTTTTCTCCCTGTTTGGAAGAGCAGGAGGAGTCCATGAAGCAGTGCAGCTTCACAGTAGCTCAGCCAGCTTGTGGAGAACTGCATGCCCATTGTGGAGATGTGCACAGCACCAGTGTAATGATTAACGCAAATAAATAATTACAGTTATATGTGCTTTTCACAGCGTCTAAAATTACAGACATGACCTACTTACTACATACATATTGTATTGTATTGTAGTATTGTAGAGTTTGTGCTGACAATAAAAATATAAAACTCTCTGGAACACAGCTGGGAAAAGAACGAATCATAGACTGTGTGAATGCATAAAATAATAAACTTAAAAAGTCACTGCCCCATCATCATGTCACATGTAGAGGTAAGCTGTATTCACACTTGTGTGGATGAATTAAAAAGATCCCTAGACAGCAGTCTCGGGTCTGCAATCAAATAAATATAATTAGAGTACGAAAAACATCAAAGTGTTTTTTTGGAGTAAAGCAACACTTTCATATCTTTTACAGTAAGTGCAACAAGTTCAAGAGTTTGGGCTTCTATCAGTCCCTGTTAGGATGAAATGGGTGAAATAGGTCAGCAGGCGGTCCTTGTTTATGAGCTGACTTCTTAACCGGAACATAATCTGCTCTGTGATCTGTGATCTGTCGCTGAACCATGGTGACGTAGCCCCGCAAGAAGTGAACCAGCTTCGCAACACCGAAAGCTCAGCTTTATCCTGAAGACACCTTGCTAACTACAAATCACAATGCTGGTTCCGGCTACATGTCTGCTGTACACGAGAGTGTAATCAAACTTCCAACAGCGACACTCGCAACAACAGTCCCTCTGTTTATAATCCAATTTTGTGTGGAGAGAAGTGAAAGGGCTGTAGTAACGCTGCATGCTTTAATGTGACTTCTATCAGCCAATTTTGCCAGGATGCATTAAGTGCCACAAATTTGGAAATGGTCCTGCTTGCATTTTTAATGGAATTTATGGCAGCCTGGCTGTACTGCAGCCACAAATTAAATGGGAACAGCGTTTAGAAAGAGAGACGGGACACCAGAAAGGAAAGTGAATGCATAATCCATTTGCTGATTGTGGCCATACTTCATTTAAAACAATCTATGAGTACAATTAGATCTACTAAGTCACGTTGAAATTAAATACTTTAACACCACCAAAGGATCAGTGCAGAGACAATTCAGACAAGGTAATAATTCCACTTGCCTTCCCTGTGGTATGAAATGTATAAAACTGAGACATACCTCCTTTCTGCTGGGATTAAACATCTGGATGTTAAACCCTCCATCAGATATGGTCTTTATGAAGGGCAACAAAAGGTTGTCAGTATATGTCTGTGAAAAATCTGTCTCCTTATAGGGAAGTGAATAAGCATAAGACCACTGACTGCATCTGTGTATGGATCTGTGGATCTGTGCTCTACGAGATTCACACTCTCAGTGGTGTTAATGATGTTCGGTTGTGTCCGCCCATTCGTGCCTGTTGTGTATTTTAGAGCAGCTGCTCATACAAAGAACATCTGAAGGCCTCTTCTTTTCTAATGTAGCCGCAAAGAAAAAAATAGGAATTCTAAATTAAGCTAGGTGGCTCTCCAACATCGAAACTTTATGCCTCTCTCATTGGAAATTCCTCTTTAAAAAAATTCAGATTACAGACCGCAGCATGCGATTTAATTCCCAATTTGCATTGCGTTTTTGCACTGACAATAAATTCAGGCGTACGTATGGATATAAAGAAGTATATCTTTAACTAGTTGCTTTTGAGAAGCGACATATTCTCTTCAATATGAGTTACTGAGCAAGAAAGCACTGAGTTTGGGGGAAGATGGAGTTGGAAAGTCTACATAGTATTTTCTAAATTCACTGATGTATTTTCAGATTATTCTCATATTAAATACCTGCACTGGATGGTTAGGCTGCAGATGAAAATATATATGAAAGTAATAGGAAAGGGTAACCCTTTACATTAAGGCTTCATTAATTTAATGTAGTAATAAGCATTTATAATTAATTCATGTTTCATGCAATCACATACTAATAGTCCACAATTTAACTAAATTACTTATTCAATAGTTTCTATCAACATTAGTTACATTAACTAGCAATTGAATAATAGAATGAGAAGCATTTGGAAACAGTCAGCCACCAAAATCCAAAGCTTTAAAAAGCATTTATTAATACTATTTGTGGCCATTATTGTAAAGATGAAAATTTGTATCCCTTAAATGACACTAAATAGAAACAAGTATGAGTTGATATTTTAGTTAGCATGGAGACCATTACTAAATGACTAGTTGGCACATTAATCAACTGTTTGTAAATGCTTATTACCACTTTAATTGATGTTTGTTTGTTGAAGTTTTCTATTTCTTGTCCTTTCATAGTGCAGCGTAATGAATAGAAAAGTATATAAAGGAGAACTATCAAAAATCTAAATTATATGAGAACTTATGGGCCATGTCATGACTTTCCCATAAGAGTTGCAGTGCGCACTGCTCTTGGACAAAACAGTCTCTCGGCTGCATGATGTCCTATATGCTACACACAAAAAGATAGAAAATGTGAAACAATGAAGCCATAATCACGAGAATCATGGTCGTGTCCCTGCATGAACCTTGTGAAGTTGAAGTTTACATCTGTCCATACTCATGTAGTGACTCTTGGAGAGTGTGATCAAATGGTGCAACGACAATCGCCTGAAGCTCAGCGTCAACAAAACAAAAGAACTTGTGGACTACAGTGTTTCAGATATGGATGTTGCTGCAAATAAGCTACAAATTTGAAAATGTACACATTCAACCTAACAATCAGCACATTTCTGGAAAGGTGCTATAACAAAAGATCTATTTAGTCAGTCACGTGACCTTGACCTTTGACCTCTGACCACCAAAATCTAATCAGTTCAACTCCGTGTGGGGTCGGGTTGTGCTCCGAGTGAATGTTCGAGCCAAATTTGAGGAAATTCCTTTAAAACATTTCTGCAAACAAAATGGACTGGTTGGAGGGACAACTTGAAAGCATAATGCCTCCGTCCACGACTGTCGCAGGCACTGAGGCATTAAAATAAACTTTTCGCAGATGGAGTGAGGAGGATGAAGTCAGGAGCCTCACAACCTGAGGAAAAAAGCTGCTGTGCTCTGTAAACTCTGTAGTGTGCTGGTATGGCAGTGGATACTTCTGTATGTGTTGCCAGACAACAGCAGGGTGAACAGATTGCGTCTGGGTTGGGTGTTGTCTCCTGCAGGCTCTCTGCAGACATCTCAACTCACCTCACTCACACCACTTGTATGCAAAAATAACAATCCAGTTGGTTTGAACTTTGCTGTCTTTGGCCGAGCAAGAACTCTGCCAGTTTGTGATGTTTCCAATCTGTTCATATATATATATATATTCTGTGGGTGCCACAGATTTGTTTTTGATTAAATAACTTTAAAATTATAAAGGGAAGCAATATAACAATTACAGCTTGCATCCAAGGCAGATGGGCCTCAGTTAAAAACTACAATTAACAGTCAAAACCACATCAACATTGTCCCTTATCGGCTCCGCTACAGAGAACAGCTACAGGGATGGTCAGACTCATATTTGAATGAGCAGTAGTGGAAAAAAAAAGAAAAACACTTGTTTCCTTATATCTACTGTACTATAGATGCCATGTACTTGTAGTTGTACACTTTTACTATGACTACACTGTACACTAAGAAAAAATTCTTGTGTTTGCTGTGCGTTGTAATCTAAAGCTTTAGCAGAAATTCCTCTCATATCATCCCCAACACAAGTATCGACAGCAGCAAAAACAGACCACAGCATACACTGCGACAGTTTCCAGCCCCTCCGTCGGTCTGATCATGCTTGAGGAAATGTACAATTTAAACAGCAAGATGTTGTCTAATACATATGGATGATAGGCTATGTTTTGTCAACCTGACAGACTGTCAAGGTGGGATTCGGGGTCAGCAGTGGAGCATAGAGGGGCCGTATCTAGATTCATAATATAGTGGCTGCATTTGA
>KV751414.1:35676-61844 GCA_001698575.1 Mola mola
GCCCATCTTCAGCCGTGGCATCCGCATCCGCATCCGCATCCGCATCCGCATTCAACAAAAGTGCGTGGATGTCATCCCCAGGCTCCTCTCTCGATCCGTCCTGCGCTTCATCATCAGCACCACCCTCATCATCGCCATCATCACCGCCAGCATCTGAGGAAATGGGCTGCGGTAGAAAGAAAATAGGAGATGTTTTGGATGAAGACTCGCTGATATTGTTCTACACATAAACTAGTAAAAAAAAATATGTTTATATGTTGTCCCATAACTGCAACCAGCTCTCTCTACGGGAATCATTTAGTTTTATTGTCACTGTTATCAAACTGGACTCCCCGCTGCATCTTACTCCACCAGGCTAATGACATTATGCCTAAAGGAGGAGAGACAGCTTTGTTAAGAAGCCATGCTTTCCCCGTGCTGTCCTGGGTGGCGTTTGCATAGATGGCATTCATATTCAAATGATCACCTTCACGCAAAACAAATAAATAAATAAAGAATAAAACATTAAAAAATCTCATCAAGTTGAGATAAGGCTCCAACATCCATCTGTCTGAAGTGGGTGGAGTGAGGTCCTCACAGCATTTTCTCCATATTCAGTAAAAACCCCACATATCAGGAGAGTTAAGTCTATGAGGGGGAGCGGAGACAACAGGTAGCAAGCCTGATTTAGTCTAGTTCTCGTGAAGCCTCATTATACACCAACACTGGATGTACAGTTACCTGATCTAACTAAATCAGCCCTGCGACACGCACATTTCCTGAATCGTAAATGCGCAAAGATTTAATGCATCAGCTCCTCGTGAAGTCACGCTTGCGAATAAAAACCCCCGTCAGCTTGGAATGGTTGGGTTTGAATGAGCTGCGTGTCTTGACGGACCGATTGAAATGCCGAGAGATGCAATGGGCAAAACTCACCGTGTCGGAAACGCTTGATGATATCCTGTTAAGCCGGAGAGCCTCGAACGCACAAGAAGTGCTGCAGCAGATTAAAACACAGCCGCCTTGTCTATCGCAAACTTCACTTTATCCACCGAGTGAATTGACGGGACTCCCGCAACACGCGATAATCCTCCCTCTCAGTGGCGATGACGGGTTCAGGAGCAAATGAACAGCAGCCGTCGGGCGGCACGGCTCTCCCTCTCCGGCGCAAAGAAAAGGATATCCACAGTAAAGTAGGTCTGCAACATGATTATCCGCCTCGGACTCACCTTTGAGAGACAAAAATCACAGTCCACGTCCGAAGGCATGCGCTGGAGACAGAGCCCGAGAGAAAAAAGAAATCCCTTAGCGTTCCGTGGGCATCCGGAGTCCACTCAGTAATCCCCTACCAAGCAGGTGAACAGTGGAAAGCTGCAGTCATTCTTGTTGCATTTATGTGCGCGTGTACATCCGTCCGTTGCGTGGAAGAAAAAAAAAAAAACACATCCAGAAGGGCAGAAGTTAGTGTCAAAAATCAAAACAAAGAGGGATCGAAGCCAGTCATGATTTCATTTTCCGCTAAGGTCGCGTTCGTCGTCATCAGGCGAGACTGAGGGAAGGGAGCGCTCCGACTTTCAGCACCTTGGAGAGCTACTGTCTCCTGCGTCCTGCGCCGAGCAGAGCCGAGCAGAGCCGAGCAGAGCCGAGCAGAGCCGAGCAGAGCCGAGCAGAGCCGAGCAGCGGGCCCCCCTCCCTCCTCCGTCACCCCCAGGCACATCGCCGCTCACATCCCGCGAGCCGAACACGCACCTCCGACTGGCCTGTGCAAATCCTCCGGCCAGAGGTGAAAGCAGATCGAGTGGTCAGTGGCCGGAGAGGTTCCCAGAGCAGCGGCGGAACAGAGGAGGTTGGCAAGATGTGTCAAAAGGTGCGTGTAAACGTGCGGTGTCTTTACACATGGCCCGCCCCGGGTTTCTGTGAGTCACTCATTATTCGCTGCGCAGTTTACAGAAATCCATTTGTATTCTGCGCTGCAAAGCAAAAGAAAAAAAAAAAAAAAAAAAGGGAATCTGACTTTCAGCCCTTACAACAACAGACAAATCATGGATGGCTTTGGCAGAGCAGCTTCGCCTTTGTGTTACAGACGGCAGCCCGTAGGGGCCAGTGCCTGACTACAAGCAGTCTGAGAACAGATGCCTGAGTGAGACCCCCAAGACTCTCCCCTAATGAGCTATTCCCGTGTGGATTGACACACACACCTTACCGGCGGCAACCGTATGGCCCGTCTCGTCCAAACACAGCTATGCTTTTATCTGAATGATGATTAAAACCTGCTATTTTTATAGGAGCTCGTTTGCTTAAATCACCTGTCCACCTCCAGTGTGGCTCGGCTGTAAAATCACCCCTCTAAAGTAGTAATGGCCAACGGTTAGCTCCATGTTCACCCATTTTATGAGGTCACTACATAAGCTGAGGTAAACTGACTTATTATCCCATTGTAATTAAGTAACTGTTAATTGCCCTTATTAAATGGTGACTAATCATATGTAGAGAGAGAGAGACATTAACTGTTTGAGACAGCTAAGAAGTTTGTGGGAGTAAAAAAAGGATGGATCAAGTGTATAATCAAAAATGCACAGTCATCTCCTCTGGACATGATTCTGGGCTCTGCAAACGCTTTTCAAATGAATTTGGTGTCCAGCTCATCAGGCCTGATGCCATTCAAATGCTTTAACTGCCACTATCTCTAATTTTTGTTCCCCGAATCTTTGAAAATTTGAAGGCTCAAAAAGTTTCTAATCATAGTTACTGTGTGATCTCTGTCATTAGACTCGGTAATACAGCACCTGAATGCGGTGCTGCAGTTGTAGTCTCATGTTGTGAAACAGTGCAGCCAGTGTCTCTGCAAGGGATCATCCGCGGGTAAGTTATCTCTAAAAGGTGGCATTTGTTTGAAATGCAGATGCTGGCAAAGCTTTAATCAACACAGAACCTGTGGCAAGCAGCGGTTTGTCAAACGCCTGTTACCATTTACAAAGTGCAGTCTTAGCAGCAACATGAGGCCAAACTGAGGGTACCCTCACGTGTTTGTTTTTTTTTTATTATCAAATGAAAGCAGAAATGAGGGTGGCATGTTTCAAAGAATTTTTATACTGAGTTTGAACCCATCTTAATGATGTCTCACGCTGACTGCTCTTCTTTTGCCATTTCAAACTTGCATTTCCTTGTGCCGATATAACTTTCTCTCTCTCTTTCCAAGTCAGTCAGAAATAAAGAAAGCACCCACACTTTCTGCTTGAAGGAAAAGTTAACCGTTCTTTAACCTTCGCCCTATTTCCTGGTCTGTTAGGCTTTAAAAGTTTACAAAATCATTTACAAAAAGTACTCCAGAATGGAGTCCGTGGCCAGGACTGAGGAGGCTATACAATGCAACGGGCAGTTCTTTTTGTTTGTTTTTACCACTAACTAGACTCAAAATGTTATTGCAAATATCTGGTAACATGGAACAGATAACTACACTGAAACATCTGTATGTTTTCCGTTGTGTCCATTTGTTAAAGACAAACAAATTTGTGTAGATTCACTTCAAATTAATGTCTGATTTTTTAGCTGATTACCACACATTTTTTTCGTCTTTCATGGGGCTGGTAAACATCAACATGACATCAAGAACTAGTTAAAATTGAGAGACCCCCTGTCATTTTGCCTCTATACACCATCACAATGTGTCTGAAATAGAATTATCAAGATGTGATCAAAGTGCAGACTTTCAGCTTTAATTTAAGAGGTTTCACAAAAATGTGGCAATAGCATTTAAGAATTATAGACATTTCTTGCAGAGTACCTCCATTTTCAGAAGCTCAAAAGTATTTGTACACTCGACTGAGAAACATTTTCATGGCCAGGTGTGGTCGGTTTCCTTGTTACTTCAAGAGAAATGAAGCAGATAAAAGGTCTGAAGTTGATTTCAAGTGTTGAATTGGCATTTGGCAGGTGTTTGACTGGAGCTATCAATATGAAGTCCAAGGAGATATCAATGCAAGTGAAGGAGGCCATCATTAGGCTGAAAGGAACTACATAAATCTATCACAGAGAGTAAAAACTTTAGGAGTGGCTAAATCAACAATTTGGTACATTCTTAAAAAGAAAGAATGCACTGTTGAGCTCAACAACATCAAAAGACCTGGAAGACCATGGAAAACAACCAAAATTTGATCAGTTGAGTCTTTGAATCCTTTCCTTGGTGAAGAAAAAAAAAAACCACTTCACAACATGAATACAAGTCGAGAATACTTTGGAACAGGTAGGTGTATCATTGTCAAAGTCTACAATTGAGAGATGCCTTCATGAATGTAAATACAGAGGATTTACAACAAGGTGCAAATCACTGGTCACATTCAAGAACAGGAAGGTCAGATTAGACTTTGCCAGAAAACATCTAAAAAGCCTCCCAAGTTCTGGAATCCGATTCTATGGACAGATGAAACCAAGATAAACTTGTATCTGTCTGAAGAAGGAAAGTAACTGCTGATGATCCAAAGCACCACAATGCTATAACACTGCCTGTTGCAGTGCCATAACAGTGTTATGGCATGGTCATGTATGGCTGCCAAGGGAACAGGCTCACTGGTGTTTATTGATCATGTGACTGCTGACAGAAGTATCAGAATGAATTCTGAGGTGTATAGGGCTGTACTCTCTGCTCACATTCAGTCAAATGCTACAAAACTGATAGGATTGGTTTTTACAGTGCAGATGGATAACAACCCTTTACGTACTTCAAAAGCAACTCAAGACTATGGCCAAGTCAGTCACCTGATCTCAACCCAGGAGAGGAGCTTTGCAGCTACTGAAGATAAAACTGATGACAGAAAGACCCACAAACAAGCAGCAACTGAAGGTGGCTGCAGGCCAAGCATCTCCAGAGAGGAAACACAATTTGGTGATGTCCATGGACTCCAGACTTTAGGCATCCATTGTCTGCATAGGATTTTCCTCCAAGTATTAAAAGCGGTTAAATTTACAACTATATTAGTTTGTCCAAATACTTATGAACCCCAGAAAATGGAGGTACTCTACATAAAATGGCTGTTATTCCTAAACAGTAAATGCCATTTTTTTGGTAAAAACTCTTAAATTAAAGCTGAAAATCTGTACTTCAATCACCTCTTGATTGTTTTATTTCATATCCATTCTGGTGGCGTAAAGAAGCAAAATGCTAAAAACTGTCATTGTCCAAATAATTCTGAAACTAACTCGAGAAAAACTGTAAACAAAACAGCATTTGCTTATTACTCTTGCTCACTTACTCACTCGCTTGATTACAAGATGAAAATGGCATGTTGGTTGGGTAAGAAGAAACAAAGATTCAGAGTAAAAAATTAAGGAGAAACTAAACCAAAGACTAACTAGGTAAACTCATGGATTGTACAGCTACAGACACAAGGGACTTGAGTCTGTAGCTGAGAACAATGAGAGCCGACCTTACGCCCTTAAACATGTTAAAATCAGTGTTGGGTTAGCTGAAATAAACACACACAAGGGCAGATGCTGACAAAAGTGCTGTACACACCAGACAAGGGCGACTGAAGCTTACAGATGTTTCCAACTTTCCCAACGACCAATTGTTGGCTTAGCGTGTGCTGTAAACATCAGAAAACTCTGCCCTTCGACAAATGACTGGTAGCATTTGGGGTGCACCATGAGCCACAGGAAGTTTCGTTTTCTGCCGCTTATCCGGGTCCGGGTTACGGGGGCAAGAGTTTGAGCAGGGAGATCCAGACGTTCCTCTCCCCAGCCACTTCCAACAACCCCTCCGGGGGGACACCAAGACGTTCCCAAGCCAGCCAAGAGATATAATCTCTCCAGCGTATCCTTGGTCTGCCCCGGGGTCTCCTCCCGGATGGGCATGCCCGAAACACCTCCCCAGGGAGACGTCCAGGAGGCATCCTGACCAGATACCCGAACCACCTCAACTGGCACCTCTCAACGCGGAGGAGCAGCGACTCTACTCTGAGCTCCTCCCGGATGTCCAAGCTCCTCACCCTATCTCTAAGGCTGAGCCCAGCCACCCTGCGAAGGAAGCTCATTTCGGCCGCTTGTATTCGCGATCTCATTCTTTCGGTCACTACCCAGAGCTCATGACTATAGGTGAGAGTTGGGACATAGATTGACCTGTAAATTAAAAGCTTTGCCTTTGGGCTCAGCTCTCTCTTCACCACAACAGACCGCTTCAGCGTCTGCATCACTGCTGACTCTGTCCTAATCCGTCTGTCAATCTCCCGCTCCATTTTCCCCTCACTTGTGAACAAGACCCGAGATACTTGAACTCCTCCACTTGGGGAAGCGACTCTCCCCCGACCCAATTGCTAAATAAAAAATATATTTTGTTAAAATTTTAGAGCTTAAAAGACTAGAAAATAACATTTAGGTTAAAAAAATACTAAATTCCTTCTGTTTCCCTCATGCCTTCTGACTGTTCTTCTCTCGCTATTTAAAATGTGTATTTCCAATCTGAATCTAACAAGACTGTTAGTGACATCAAGCGTCTCCTGATCCTTGTCTTTCTCTTACTGTGTCCAAGACGGTCAGGAATAAAAATTCATGCTGCACTGTGAGCATAGCGAATGCACCTTGCCCTCCACCCACTTCCCTCTCTGCACAAAAGCATGTTGCCTGTTGACCTGGTTACAAAGCCAGGAAACAATCACGGTTCATAAAACCCCTCATCTTTCTACCACTTTTCACACCACTCTATGCATGAAGCCAGAAACAAGTGTGTGTATATATATATAATTAAATTCGACATTGCACTTGGGTCCTAATGTGAGATGTGTTGTCTGCTCCAGCGGGCCATGCTCCATTAGGCCTTCACTCTGGCTCAGGAAAAACATTGGTTGGATGATACAAAATAGCCCCGGTAACAAGATGCGTAGTGTAGAGCAACCACCTCTATTAGATTAACAGGCTACCTGTGTCTCTCTGCCGGATGGTGATGTAGTGTTGGTGGGACACTGGCAATTTCCTGAGCACACAAACAGAGGTGCTTACATGTCTGTCGTGTTTGATGCGAGTCCATTTCAATCAGCTAATGGAAAGGGAACTCTTCAACTCCCAGCCCGCTGCATTCCACAACCTCCAGTTCCTGCAGCATCTGTACCACACGCTATAATGGTGTAGCCATTAGGGCTACATTTAATGCCTGCTAGCAGGTCTTTGGCATTATATTCAGCCACAGCTATTCAGGAATTAAAAGTGAATGCCTGGCAGGGAGAAAGCAGAGTGAGCTGAATCAAGCGAGAGAAAGAGAGGAGAAAGCAGTGGGATAGGAGGGGAGGCTGGCCTAGGGCGAATCGAGACTTTTGTGTTAGTGAAGCACACATTTTTCCACTTCTATGGTAATAGGTTACACTTAATAAAGCTGCACTAATGTCTCTAGCAGAGAAAGTCACGTTTAACAATGCAGTTATGCCTCTCACTTGCAGAGTATTTGGTTCGTTCCTTTAAATTAATACCAGTAGCACAATTTCACTGTGACAAATTAAATCCCTGGCTTGAGCTCCTGCAATCCCCTGCTGATTTGACTGTGTAACAATGGGACTATTATGTCTGTCTCACTGATCCACATGCTATTTAAAAAAAAAGTCTGCTTTGAGTCGCAAAAGTCATTTTGACATCTTATTATGAAAAAACCTATTAGCAATTGAATCATTGTGATTTTAAAGACACTTTCCATACTATTCCCAAGACGGCATGCAAAGTATGGTACTAGCATACTGAGGCAACATATCTTAAGATCAGACATCTGCTCTACTAGTCAGCAGTGTGGTCAGAGAGTGAAAAGTTTGGCTTTTACAATTGTTAGATTTCTTGATTCCCACGTTTCTGAGGATACCAAATATGACATGTTTAATATCTTTCTTTCATGTATGATCCTATCAGAAGGTAAGGTAAGAATTCAATTTGAACAAGCTTAAACCAAAGTGAATCAGTGTGGCTAAGGAAAGTGTCAAACTGGAAGCTTTTTTGTGGTGTATATGCTGTTATGTGCCAAAGTGTTTCCTTTAATGCCTTCGTTTCAGAGAGTGCATCTCATAGCCCCACACTGTTTCACCCCATCCACTTCCTTCTGTGGTCCTGTAAACTACATCCTATATTACATGGTGCGCTGACTCATTTCCAAATAGCCGTTTGAAAGCACGGGCAGAGACATTCATTGGCATTTTGGTTTGACTCAGCTCGGTGGCTCCGGTCTCAGTTTGCTGGAGGATAACGGGTCTCCCTGCAATACTTATTATACCAGCTATATGTAAGGGTGCCCCTGTGGGTGCTGGTATTTTCCGCCGAGTTAGAATAAGAGCTCTCTTCTCCTCCCATAGGAGACCTGTAGAGACTCTCTGACTCACTTTCTCCGCAGGCTGATGACGATGCTTCAGCAGCTCTGGGGAGGCTCTGAGCACTGAGACTGTGTCGCTGTGGTTGGTTGCCTCTTAATGACTCTGCTGCTTTAGACATGCAAATAGTGTTGAAGTGGAGACAGGGCCCGGAGGGACAATTTGGCATATGAATCAAATTCAATACACTGGATTTTATAGTGCAAAGGGACATGATGATATGTGCATAAATGAGGCAAACAAATTATTAAATAACAAATATGTAATTTATAAGAATTTGTTGACAGCTTAATATTTGAATATTAACATTTCTAACTACAAAATTAATTAATGGAGTTGTCTTGTGATTATATTTGAAAATTGAAAAGATGAGAGTGGTAATGAGCCTCTCATGAAATCTTGACTGAAAAGCTAAAAAGTGCACTCGTTAATTGATCCCTTTGACACTAGATTATTTAATTTAAGCTGAATTGTGTTACACGGTGGCACAGTGGTGCAGTGGTTAGCGCTTTCGCCTCACAGCAAGAAGGTCCTGGGTTCGATTCCCTGGTGAGGGTGTTTCTGTGCGGAGTTTGCATGTTCTCCCTGTGCCTGCGTGTGTTCTCTCCAGGTACTCCGGCTTCCTCCCACAGTCCCAAAACATGCAAACTGGGGTTAGATTAATTGGTCACTCTAAATCGCCCGAAGGTTTGAATGTGAGTGTAGATGGTTGTTTATCTCTATATGTTGTCCCTGCGATGAACTGACAACTTGTCCAGGGTGTCCCTGCCTTCGCCCGAGGATGCTGAGATAGGCTCCAGCCCCCCCCCGCGACCCCTAACAGGATAAGCGGTAGAAAATGGATGGATGGATGAATTGTGTTACAGAATTGAGGTAAATGTTATAAACAGTAGCATAAGTTGAAAAAGGTCATAGCAACATGTAGAAACCATTTCACATTAACATTTGCAACTGGTCATGCCAGAGCATTTAAGATTTATTTATTACATGTTTAATTTATGAACTAGATTTACATAGAGCACCAAACAAGAAGAAATTATCAGCACTCTAGAAGATTTTCTATTTTGTAGCTGCTGCTCCTCTACAAGTAGTCTAAAAGTGTAATAGCCTGATATCACAATAAATGAAATAAATCATTGAAGAATCATTGGCTGGGGAGACTTTGAATAATCTGGGTGAAATACTTCTTGATACTTAATACTTCGTGAAATTCATCTTTGTTTTAACTTCTGCCAATGTTAAAAAGAAACTGATTCAACAAATAGATCAACAGTGCAACGCCTTATATAAAGTCAGTCTGTAGAAAAATGAGCAACTTCCATGACTTAAAGGTTCAGTATGTCGGGGCAAAATATGGCCCTAACTTTGCCACATGATTGACATAGTGGGAAAAAGGAGAAAAAGCCCTGAAACTTTGTTATCAGTTATGAATCAGCAAATAAGTGTTTCTGTGATGGTACATTTTTGAAAGATTATGTGGTAGACGTGTTTAACATACTATCCAGACAACAAAGTACATTTTTTCCTGTCTTTTTTGATTAATAAATTGCCCAATTTGCGTCCCTTTGTTTCACGTGACGTAAGTCTGTATAGCCCTCTGGAAATAAAACTGTTGTTTATCCCTGATTGACTGGCTGCCTTTGGCCTTTAAATGCGCACACAGTACGAAATTTGCACACAAAAAAACAGAACACTACCAAAGAGAATCAGACCAGCCTTTTCTAACAGTGTGCACATCAAATACAGCAGTCTAGCTGAGGGTCCTTCACCTTAAGTATGCCACTATTATGTTATTTCTGGAGGCAATAGCAACGAAGGCCAGGAGGAGGTCAGGGGGATGTCAAAGATGTGTTGAGTTCATTAAAAGTTTTTCCAGTGGGAGACTAAGATTCATGTTCTGCCTGTGAATATTTGAAGTTATGTATAATTTACATAGCATGCAATATGTACTTAAATAAGTTAAAAAATGTCTTACTGAAACCTAAAACACAATCTTTTCCTGCACTTAACCAAGTATTTTTCACGTTTAAAACGAGCTAATTTGTTTCTGCCAAGTCAACTTTTGTTTTTTTGTAGAGCACCAAATCACAACAAAAGTCGTCTCAAGATGATTTTCATACAGGACAGGTCTAGAACATTCTCTGACACTGAGTTTGCATGTTCTCCCGGTGTCTGCGTGGGTTCTCTCCGGGTACTCCGGCTTCCTCCCACATTCCAAAAACATGCAAATCTGGGGGTTAGGTTAATTGGTCACTCTAAATTGCCCGTAGGTGTGAATGTGAGTGTGGATGGTTGTTTGTCTCTATATGTCAGCCCTGCGATGAACTGACGACTCATCCAGGGTGTACCCCGCCTTCGCCCCAAGATGCTGAGATAGGCTCCAGCCCCCCCCGCGACCCCTAACGGGATAAGTGGTAGAAAATGAATGAATGAATGAATGAATGTAATAGGCAGTGGGCATCAAACAGGACCACAGCAGCAGCTCTGACCACCATCAATTTGAACCTGCAAGATGAAATAGTACAAAGACTTCAGTGTATCATGGGATTTTCCCCGGCAGCCTATGCCTTTAGCGCCTAACTAAAGGCTAGATAGGCCAGCCATATCTACACTATAAGCTTTAACAAAAAAAAAAAAAAAAAAAAAAAAAATTCAGCCTACTCTCACAGAAAGAGAGTGTGTCTGCCTCCCAGACCGTGACTAGAAGAAGGTTCCACAGGAGAAGAACTTGATAACTGAAGGCTCTGCCTCTCATTTTACTTTTCAAGGCTTTTGGGACCAACAGTAACTCTGCATCCTGGAGCATAAGGTTCAGGTTGGGTACTATGAGCTCTTTAAGATGTGAGCGAAGGAAAATTCCACTGCACTATATGTCCTCAACTTTGACTAACGGATGCCTCCCTTGTCCTTGACTAACAGGTGTGGGGCAGCAGCCTCCCCCTTTGAGTGTGATAAGTACACTGTGCTCCTTCTGACCAGCGGGAGAACTTCTCAGACGGCGCTCACTCTCTGTTGATTTGTGTTCCCTCTTGCAAGATTTCTCAATAAATACACAAAGACAACTTTTATCTTGAATCTTTTATTGATCACAGAAAATTCCGCAACATGTGTGCCGAGAGCGTACCTCAACAAAATACCACAATTTAACAATCAAAAATGTATATTCGATTTTATTGTTTGCCAGCAAGTCTTATTTTGAAATGTTTAAGACTGACTCTAGCGGGATAAATAAAGTAGTAGGAAACTTATGGACAGTGACCAATATTGTTTTGACCAGTATGATAACCAATACAATTTTGAACAGTTGGGAGTTAAGACATTTATTAACTTCATTCAAATGTTACTAAGCCTATAGTTTCTACATTTACATTTGGATAATCTAATCATGCAAAATACCAAATAAAGGACACTCAATATTTTTATAAAAACAAGTTTTAAAAACACTTAAAGACAAATATGACAGGAATTTTTTAAGCTGTCCGTACCTTGCAGTAGCAGTATTTTTATGACAACAGCTCTGACTGACTCATAGTATTACCAAATGACTCAATCGGCACTTTGCATAATTCTCCTTTTAATGCTTAAATTACATGCAGAAAGTGTGAGTGTCAAATCAGTCTAATTAATTGTGAAAATCATTCAAACGGATTTGCAGAGGTGACACCCACATCGACCTGCTGCTGCTCACCAGTAATTATTGCTCAGTCGGCCTTTCATGGTGACACAGTGTGTTACAGCAAGAAACGAAAGATTTCACAACACACTCCTCCGAGGTGTAGTGTGTGCTGCTACCCAACAACTGGTAGCCAATTAGATTGATTGCCATAACATACAAAGGCTGTCAAATTGGTGTCAATCATGAGTGTAATGCATTCAGTGGTAATTGCAGAATGCTCTGAATGCTGAATGTGAACTGAATCTGCTGTATGTGAACTACTAAAATACAAGCTTTAGATGTCTCTGACTGTCTATATGAATAAGCATTAAAAAATATTAATATTTTCAATTGCACTTTGCTGCTATAGGTCGAAAATGAATGCCAACTGTTTTTAATACACTCTTAATGGTTTTATTAAGTACTTACCCCCTATGGCCATTTAATTTCTGTGACAACGGGGATATTGAGTGGTTTGGACAACTCTGCAGAGAAGCAGCAGTGAAATCACTTGTAGGGCTACTCTCACAATGCTAATTATAGATCAGCTTTGTAGCTTACCAAAAGTGCACATGAGTCATGCAAACAGTCCACGTGGATCACTGATCCAATGAACCACGATCTTGACTGTGGTTCTGCTTGTATAAATGTTCGCCAGAATTGTTCAACAATGTTTGTGTTGTGGGAGAAGGAGAGTCCATATAAAGATGGTCAGTTAAGCAGGAAGCAATGTGTTTTACATCCTGTACACGACCGTAATGCCATGTCCAGAAACATCATGGTGCTGCTGCTGTGGCAACAGAGAAACATTCAAAACAAATACATATCAAAAGCCTGCAGATTATATTGAAAGCCAAAACATAAATACATTAAATGAACTTTACTTCAATCCATGTTTCCCTTTAGTTTCAACCACAAGAACGTTTCAACTGAAGCTTTATTATCAACAAATGACCTATTTCAGGCTTCCCATATCTAAAATATCTTTTCTTTCTATATAGTAATATAAGTCATATTGATAAAGTCCATATGACAACAGAGACATTTCTGATATGAGGGCACAAATGAACAAACGCTAAGTGGTTGGCGAGAGAGGCTCCATAAAGAGTCTTTCCCAGCAATGTAAATACAATGTCAATCTATCACTTTATGGTTTAAAAGCCTTGCATTGATTGGAAAATACATGGGAGTTCTTTATTCAGTGAGCATTGCATTAAGAATGGCTTCTGCTGACCTTCATCCATGCCTTTCATTGATAATTGAAATAAAGAATTATTAGTGTTAGGCAGGAGCTGACCTTATGTTCGATTATGCGAACGAACCAAATCTGAATGTCGCC
Source organism: Mola mola (assembly GCA_001698575.1). Classification (NCBI taxonomy): domain Eukaryota; kingdom Metazoa; phylum Chordata; class Actinopteri; order Tetraodontiformes; family Molidae; genus Mola; species Mola mola. The sequence goes on from KV751414.1 coordinate 48,983, forward strand.
TGAGGCATCTTGTTAAAAGTTCAGTCAGTTACAATGTAAGGAGAATTTTAGCTGTAAATATTTTACAGAGAAGGATGAACATACTAGTATCTCAGCATTTCCTTATGATGATGATGATGATGATGATTATTATTATCATTATTATTATTATTATTTAAACTAAAAGCTCATTCAGGCCAGTTCCTCATTGACGATGAAGGGTGTCCGTAGTGGTAATGAGTGTTGAATTTAAAATAACATAAAAAAAACAACCAAACAAAAGAGTATTAAGAAATTAAAAAAACAAAACTGAAACACGTTTCTACCTAAATGCAAAGACAATACAAATAGAGTTGATAAAAGTTACAGTTAGGTTAATGAGGGTTTAAATGTTTGGATGTTGAATTCACTAAATGAATGAAATGAATGAAAATACAAATTAAAAGGTGCTCTGTAAGAAGTTCCAGGTAGCTGGAGCATAGAAACAAAAAAAATGTTCCAAGTTCAGCACAAAAACGTAGGACTTACAGTGACATGTCGAGTTTGATTAAGCAGGATGTCTTCTAAGCTTAATGATAATGTGAACTATTCCAAATGTTCAAATATTAAAAAAGTCCACAAAGAAGTGACAAAGTTGCCATGTGTGATATATTTATCTAATGAAAAGTATAACTTACAGAATGAATTTGACTGAAATGGTTGTCATTTGTCATCACACCTAAGTATATTCATCATGTCACTTTAGTCTGTGTTTTAACACAAGAGAAGGCCTTACTCAGGCCTTAATGGCTGCTAAGCCTTACTTTAAGACATATTATGTGAATTGTCATGCTGCTTTTTGGTGGTGGAAGGTAAATATTCCTTATATTAAAGGATATTAGTCTAATGGTGTGTGGTGGATGTGAACAGCTGGTGATTCCGTGTTGTGTTGATAATTAGCCTGAGGCACACAGAAGAATTGCTGCACATGGCCCATATCCATCCTCCTCATCTCTGCGAGTTCTCAAGGGAGCAGCAGCTTCCAGCAGAATCAAATCCCTCTCTCACTGCAGGGATTTTCATCTCCTCCACTCTGTCATTCTGCTCTTCCCTCTCTTCATCAACTTTCTTTCTACGATCTACCATCACTGGTTCTTCAAGATGTAGAGGTGGGAAAAGTTACCCACCGATGTGCTGACATCCCTGCCACAGATGGCAAAATGTGGATTTGTGCGCTATACTAATAAGACCAGGTGTCTCACCACAAGAGACACGGCATTTTAAATGGGCCTGCAAATTAAATGCAAACCCATTTAACCATTAAGTGCGTGTGTAGTGCAGCAAGCCCAGCATCTGGAATGCCTTTAATAATCATGCTCCTATTCGTTTCTGAAAGCACTTACCAAACATACACACCCACTGATTCCTGACATGTTGACTAATTGTTCAGCAAGTAAAGTGATGTCAAGAACTAGAGAGCAAACTGTGACAAATTGATATCTCTCAGGACAAATTGAAATTTTCCATAATGAACATGGTCAACCAGCATCCTGATTTATCTCTTAATATACAAGAGGAATTATTATTGGAACCGAACTCAAAGAGGTAGACAATTTTATCCAAGGTTATCCATACTGGGTTTGTGACGATATTCATTCTGCAAAACATACATACTTATTAGCCTCTAGGCTATTTACTCTAGAGAATGAATGAATTAGCATCAACTTTTTTATTCCTCTCTAATTCTTACTTTATTCACTGCAGTCCATCTAGCCCATTTAAACCTTATACATTTATAGGTCGTTGCGTTTAGTTGGCAGATGTATGTGTTCTAATCAAGCGTATGAGGAGACGTCTTATTTCAATGCCGTCATGTACATACGGCACCTATGCTTCATTCTGTGTGGAGCTCGAAGGTAACAGCAAATATATTTTTCCGAAATTTGATGCAATAACAGCGAGGTTAAATGTTCACAGCTAAGCCCCGATCCTGGCTGAGTTCCAGCGTGGGCTTGTTACCTACTTGTTACTCTACAAACACCAACTGGCTGCAAATGGCATAGCCAGCACCAGGATGGCACCTCTCATACCCAGGATATTTTGGCAGCAGCAGGAGGAGAAGATATTGTTTTATGTCAATGGTGCACACACATTTAGAAGTCAGTATACATAAATACATACAGTTTTAGGACATTTTGTATACACAGGAGCTTTCTGATTGTTGAACATAATTGGGTGAGATAGGTTACACGTATATTTCTTTTGTGATTTACGCACTTGTAGAACTATTTGCATATTTTCAAATTCCTTGGAATTTTGTGTATGCGGATTGGAATATGCATATGCACATGAAGGAAATGACGGAACTGTGTACGTGAACATGTTTTGATAAGTGAGCCTAATAATTCTTTCCTTTTTTGTGTTCTGCTTTTATGCATTGCAACAAAATGTTGTTTGTACCTGTACACAATGACAATAAAGTAATCTTGAATCGTGAATGCATTTGTGAGAACACAAAATTATGCACAAAGTATTAGCAATTTTAGCCTTTACAGAATGTAGTCAATGTAACTGTAAGGTCCTACTGGCCACTGGAAGCGATTTAAAGGAGCAGAGGCTGCTACCTGCTCATCTAGAGTTGATAGTCATTCATCAAACACTCAAACACATTTTGAAAAACAGACTCCAGGTACTGTGCGTGGAACCATCAAACTTCCAATTATTGAACAAAATAGTGGTGAATGTTATTCATTTTTTTCCGGCATTGCATGGACCTGAATAGATAGATGTCGCCTCTCTGTTCTACAAAACTGCCACTTATAGCAGTATACCAGGCCACTACACTTCCTTGACCTTATACTTTCTTTTAAATATGAATAGGACACAGCAATTCTTTCAGTACTTAACAATTCATATATGGAATGCGGGAGTGCGGGAACACTCTTGTGTGTTCTTAGTATTTCGATGGCGAACGCAGATGAGCTTCAACTGCAGCTTCCATATGCTTACTCTTTGTGTATTGACTTGTTAACCTTTAGAATCACAATTTGGAGATGTCTTAATAACAGATTCTGGATTCTGCTCACTGAACATCAGCAAAACACGTGCCAATTAGTTTATCACAGGAACACAGATAGAATTGACTGATTGATTGTTCATTAAATGGGTTTGAATCCATAAATATAATAACTAATGGAGTGGACACAGAGTTTTGTTTTTTTGTGTTTTCATTTGGATGTATAATACATTCCTAATACTTTCTTGTGTGGTGTCTCTTTCACAAGTGACAAGAATACTAATATCCTAAGTAATCATTGCCGGTGCTATTAAAGTGCTGTTATGTTTCTATGTGGTACAAACTGTATCACTCTTAGCAGCTGGGATATTGCCCCAAGATCACAAGAATAGCAAATTTGAGTTTGGTTTTGGTTTACCATCTACCTTAATTTGCATTACAATTACCCTACAAATGAATTCTTAATTCCCATTTTGGCATCCCAGAGCTCTTGTATTTGTTCTGAGTAATTAGACACAGACCCATTCACAGGGTTCTAGTAAATCGGGCCAGTCTATTGTTTGGAAGTCATTTGGAATGAGTTTGCATGTTAAGTAAAGCTGGAATGACTGCTTAATTATTCACAACTTTATCACGGAAGCACTCAGTGCTCATCCTATACAGTTAAGAAATAGAGTGAATCAGGTGTTTCTCAAAATGTTTGCAAAGGACATGAAGAAAATAAGCGAGTAAATAGCGAAATTCTGAAATGTACATCACAAATGTGCCTACGCAAGTATCGCCACATAATATGCAAAATGAGTTGAAATCGATAGAAATGACCATGGTCCATAAAATTATGTACAGTATGGAGGATTTTAAATCATATATTCGCAGCCATTTAGTATAATCTTCATTCTAATGTTAAATTAGTGTGTAATCAGTCTGGAAGTTGGTCCCAAGTTTGTTAACCTAGATGGAGGATCATACACAAAAAGACACCATAGTTCTCCTACGTGCTTGAAGGGGGAGGTGGCAGTGAGGCTCACACACACTGCACCATTAATGTTTCTTTTCTTTCTTTATTTTTTGTTAAAATGTTTATGATAACTGGTAATGAGCTCCTTTGCTTTCAGTAATTCCATAACTTTTCATAGTAGGCAAAGCTGTACATAATGGGGGGGACCGATTTTTAGCAAAAAGAGAGTGATTCAGGAATGTTTGTTTCCATGAGAAACGAGAGACTGCAGTACTGAACACGTGCTGCACAAGATAGTATGCTTTCTTCGAAGACAGAGTGGCTTGTTATTTGAGATAGACTCCAAGCCAGGCTATCAAAATTCCCGGAGGCGTAGCTTTTCCTCAGTTTTTATTGACAAGGAAAAACACACAAAGATCAGACAAATGAGGATGATCAAATGGAGAGTGTGTGGTTTGTCAGAAGCTGATCTGCAGTCATGGGACAGAGTGAACCCACAGCGGAAGCAGCAGACTCATCACAACAACAAAGCGAGGGAGATTGGTTGCTCTTCTAAACAATGCCGTAATATAACATTTATAGCTGCTTTTATTTTCAATAATCTTCTTTCGGACATGTGCCATTCTGCAAGTAAATGCAGTTCAGTTAAAGGACTATTCATGAATTAAATGGGCACAAAATTGCCCACTTGGAAATGTAAGTATTTAAGTAGTTTATTGATGGGAGCTAGCCAAGAGCAAGTACAAAATGCTAAAACGCAGATGGTTTGTGTAAATGTGAAAAACCTATTTGGCAGCAACCATGAAAGGATTTTATTGTGTAAAATGCAGATGATTCAGAGATTTCTGCAAGGCAGACGGATCTTTGAAAATGGCACCAAGAACCACCACGCAGTTAAGGAACAACAAAAGAGTAATATAAAGTTGTTTAAATGGTTCCCTCATTACGCAAAACATATAAATTAAACTTAAGTAAAGCTGGGACAGACATAATTTGATGCGAATATTCCATAACTGATGACGATTCTATTTATATTTTAATGCTATTTGAGTCTGATACTTGGATCCAGTGTAATTTCTGTTTTTAATCTCTGTAGTTATAACTTAAGGCAGCCTGTTTTATTGGGTGTTTTTATTTGTTGTAAAATGCTTTGTGAGCTTTGCTTTTGAAAAGGGCTTCACAATAAAGGGCTTAACTTGATTATTAATTGTTTTTGTTAATCATCAGTAAGACTAACCTTACCCTCTTTATACACACATACCTATTGTCTTCACACGTTGGAAGAGCACAATGTTTTAGTGTTTTCACAACTAAGAGCTCAGAATCAACAGTCCTAATGTAAATGCATTTCTCATGATTAAACCACATATTATTTTTTTAGACTGCAGTGTAAGCAAAAACACTCTCAGCTCATCTTGCTTGTGAATTCAGCTTGAGCAGTAAATGCTGACAAATGAAGTGGTTAAGACACCACAAGGAAGCACTTCAGGTAGTTATATTCAAAATCAAGTTGAAATGATACAGTTCTTCGTTTTATATGACTACCACACTCAAAATGTGCCTCTATTTAAAAAAGTAGGGAAAAAATACATTCAACGATGTGTTCATCTGCTTACACAAAGATTAGAGAGACACTGATTAATTTAATTAACATTATAACAATTTTAGGTTAAACTGTTCTTATTCAATGAAGTTAACTTCTTTTTTTTTGACAACAGGCCGTTGCCTGCTTGCTTCTGGGTCACACAGATTGGGGGCGGGGCTTTGTACCCTTTGCCCACCACCCTGAGTAAGAAGGATCCTCCACAAGGTTAAATACTGGGGACTCCCTAGTTTCAGTCATGTTACTTTACATGTTGCTGGATGAATGTGTTATTAACTGAACTGGGCTCAGCAGTGTCCCAGAGACCAAATGCAGCCTCTGGGAAGAACACAGGCTAGTTTAACACAAAGAAAAATATTACGGAGTTAGCCAGATAGTTTTGACATTACTTGCTGTTGCAACTTTTAGGAACTGCAACTGTCAAGTAGCTTATATTTGGCGACCTATTAGCTGTCTCAGGCCTGGACTGCCGGAAGCAAAACCCAGCAAGAAAACATCTATTTCCTGTCACCACACTGGCGTATGTTAGGCAACGGCCTGTTGTCAGACTCTTTAGTCATGTTTATCCTTTTAAGGCTTAATCAGACGAATTCTCTAGTAATTCGCTAGCTGGGCAGTTTCCGCTGGCCGAACATGTCGCTCTATTCAAAACCCTGCCTCTCACTTTTGCTTCATGTGGGTAGGAAGAGATCAGATGCATCTTTCATACATAAGAAATTTTACATCCATAACATCCTCATTTTAAATCCATGCAGATGCCCTCCTCCTCTCCATGTGGACAAAAGGTTGGGTCTTGCGCAGATCAGTGTCTTGCACAATAGCTTGCAACCGTCGATGTAAATCCTGACAACTGAATTCTGATTTCTTAAAATTCACTTTTTCACAGCATTGTTCCTCTGAAAAAACAGTCACTGAAAAAACTGACAGTCTGGAACAAATGAAGAACAGTGCTATCCTCTATAGGTTTACACCCTTAATTGAAGACAGACAGCATGTCAATTTCTAATCAATATTTTCCATATAACTAAAATACTAATAGGTGTTTGCATCCCCTCTGAATCAAAGACAGTTAGTGGTTGAGTTTACATCTTATATATATATAGAAGACGATAAGCCAGCGTGTTTTCCTTTAAGTGACTTGCCATGTAGTGGTGTGCCTCCTTTGCGTTCACATGCATCATACATATCAGTCCCATCTTTAATTCCCTTGTCTAAATAGGAGGCTTGCCCTCATGCCACACAGAGCAGAATAGAAACAGGCTGAGCTGGCAAGTGCTGGCAGCAGACACCGTAAAAAGTATCTCTTATCTCTCCCAAACTCAGCTTCAGTGAGTCTCACAGACAGGGGATGCAATGTGGCATTTAACAGACATTCAGCACTGTAGATATTACCACAACTTTGCATAAAATTACTTTCACAAAAGTGGTGAAGCAGAGAATGACTGCTTTTATAATCAAATAGAACAATAACATGGTGTGAACATACCTGTGACATCCTCTATACTTGTTATCCAGTATTCATGGTTATTTTGTTTTTAACTTAAAGAAAAATAGCCCCACCAGTATTACTATAGAATATAGAAAAAGCTAAAAGAGATTTAATTTGGCCTACAATGATGGCATGAGACTGCTTGCTGCCCCTTGGTGTACTGCTGGTCAGGCATTTGTTCCTACCTTACAAACTGTCTCTTTCAGAAAAAGGTATTATTCAGGCACTGGCCATCCCAGAGTCCAGCTCAGGCAGGAGCTACTGGTGCTCCGGTTTGTATATAGGTGCATTTTGCTGATTTATTTATTTATTATATATGCATATATACATATATAGCTATGAGACGCTTGTTTTCTCATGCATGTTTGAAAATATATTGTATGTGCAATGGACCTTCTTTTGTGTCCTTAATAAAGTTATTATTTAGCTTATCAATAAATCCCTAGGAATGGTTACAGGATAACTTCACTATAAAAGAAGAAACATAACGCAAAGACAAAATAACACTAAAACTTATGCAACACAAATACAAGCAACAAACTTAAAACACACATCAAATGCCATCAAAAAACATATTTACCAGTTTTTTGTAACAGGAAATGTGTATTCAGTATATCATTACTGGCTAAAAACGCAGGTCACAGTGTAAAAAGCACAGTAGACTGATGCCCCAAACTCCCCACTTATGAAATAACTCAGCCTGTTGAGCTATTAAGGAAGCACTGTTCTTAATTAGATGAACACATAAACTCTTTAGATGAGTCGATAAGAAGGAGCTGACTAACGTGATCTTGAGCAGATTGAAAAGCATTTAAGGCAAAGTACCAATGACTGCTCAAATGGGATTTGGCCTCTGCTTTGTTCTCATCAGCATTCAGCTGCTCTACCCCCAGCAATGTGGCTGATCCAGTGAAAAAAGGAGAGAGTGATTACTAATGAACACAGAAAGCCCTTTCACTGACTGACTAGGTATTCCTTACATAATTTACTGCACAAGACTGAAAGAGGGCAAAATGCCTGACTCATTTGTAAACCTAAACACACTCTTTTTATTAAATCAACACAATAATACCTCATTCAAAAAAAAAATTGAGCTGTGATATATTGTGCTTTGGTGTTGTGACTCACCCTCCTGGAACAAGCTGGTGTCTCTTCATGAGGCAAATCTGAAGCTGCTCTATCATCGAGTCTGTGAATAACCACAGCTAGGATTCTCACAGGAATTCATAATGCGATCTTAAACAGTATCACCTCGATCTATAGCAAGTTTGGACTATTGTGATTACTGTGGAGTGTTACTTAATCTGCCCGTAAAGAAAGCACAAGTCAGCAGCTCAGTCAGGCTGTTCTCTGTTCTCACAATGACAATGCAAACATGCTGCTGGCATAGAGTTTAACATATGCACCACTGTAGTTTAGTGTCCAAGCATGCTTTTGTTTAAGATAGAAACACTATGCAAGACAAAATAGGCCAGTTACTTGGTGACAACTCAGATCAGTACAGTTTTTTTTCCCCCCTGAAAACACTGACACTGAAAATTTGTGTCCGTCCAACAGCTCCTTCTCCTTCCAGTCCAGTACAAGACACTCCAATGACCAACGAACTGTGTCATTAAAGAAAAGAAACCATATTGGACATTTAAACCAGACAAAATATTGACAACAGTGCTTTCTGGAAAGTCAGAGGAGCAGTTTGAATGTCATGGCCATCAATTAATCAGTTGTCCAACCAGAAGCCTAAAATGGCCAATTGGTGATCTTAAGAAAGGGATTGTCAAGTCAGTTTATCCTCTAGGGTGCATGAATGTTGATATAAAATTGCACAGCAATCCATTTTTCAGTCCGTACCAAAGTGATGGGCCATCCCAGAAGCCTCTCTAACATGGTAAAAAATGCAATAAAGTGGTGGCCTGGCAACACAGAGTTGAGGATTAAATCAAACTTTTAACAAGGAAATCCCCAAACATGACTAAGATATGAGTGTGTAATACACCAAAGCAATAAAAAATAAAGAGAGAGAGAGAGAGAGAGAGAGAGAAAACAGCACATTATGAATTCCACACAAATGTTTCAATAAAATTAAATAACAAAGCCAAGGGAGAAATCCCATCAGGGATATTATCAGCATGACAAATGATTGATTTGCATGTTCAGTTAAGCCATTTACAGGAAACCACACAGACCTCTTGAGTATCTGTCTGACAGCCTTGTAACCTGTCATGTGGACTTTGCAACAGTGACCCTCTGCGGATATACAGTTGCAACCTAATCTACTAATAGTTCAAACCGCACTACAAGCACTACACAGCTGAGAGGACGTCAGCAGTGATAAAAAAATTGCCACTTATCTTGTGGCAGATAAATGTCTCCAGCAGTGAGAAGTCATCATTTCTCTGTGATTATTTAAAATGAACCTGCGTGAGCCATTTATATTTTGTGAATTGTCTGAAAGGTCCCCTGAATGGCGTGTCAGACCTTGCACACTGATGAGGAACATCTGAAAGAATGACGGCTCTCACCTGTGCCCAAATTGTTTACCATTATTCTCCCCATACTGCCCTTATCTTATCTGCAGTGTTTTCTAAATTGGAATAGGAATTGTGGAGCATTTGAATCTCTTTAATCTAAGTCTGAGCTCATAGATTAAAAGTGAAAAAAGGGGAAATCCTTATCAATCATGGTGGCTGGTGGAGTTTTGTGAAACTGTGTGAGTGGCAGCTCACAAGAACACTCTCACATTGTCATTTTCCATGGTGCCAAAGAGAAATCTGAGATACATTATACGAGGTAGATTCGGTGCATTAGAGAGAAAAGCATATTCCCTCTACTTCTGCGTAATGGCAGCTTTAAAAAATACTTCATAAAATACAAAGTGGAAGAACAGAGAGCAGTGAGAGAAGGGCATTTTAAAGGCTGGAGTTTTATTCATGAGACTTGTGGCTTGGGCTGTTCTTCTGAGTTAAGACAAGCACTTATATTGCATGGGGCTTCTTTCAAGTGTAACGGGATTGGCTATGTAAGAAAGTCACTTTTCAGATTCTTTTCTTGTCGAAATATGGACGATGATTGGATGCATTCATGTAAGCGTTCATTCTCTCCCATTTCTTACAAGATATTTTGTCTGTTTTCTTCGTCTTTTTTGCAGAAATTTTCAGCATTTGAGTTTAAGTGTTGCTTTTACTTCCTGCAGGTAGAAATGTTTTCAGTAGCCTCATACATCACATACTGCCTTGTTTCCCCTTTGGTTATCGCAAGTATATTAATAATGCATTGCTTGGATCCATATCAGGCACATCCCCATGTATGCACGAAAGACAGTCAGGTACTGCTGCTACTGAGACTGATGGACTGTGGAAGAGGCTCCATATTCCAGTAGCGTGAGACAGATGCTATTTCATTGCTATGAATGATGGAGAGTGCCACAGCGATTGTTTCAGGTCATAGCTCCGGTGCAACAACTTCTCACTACTGGGGAGTGTTGGGTGAAATTTTATCCTTCTGAATCAGGGATGGTACACTCCTCAATGCTTACCCTGCCTCCTTTGCCAGAGCTCAATAACAAGCCTGTCAGCTTGATTTAAAACACCACAGGCCGTACTATGAGAGACACCATCAGATTTACAATAATTCATAAATCTCAAGCAATAAAGGATAAATCAATAGAAGTTTGAGTTTAGACTGTTTTCATTCTCCTTTCTGTCTATGTCATGGCTCAGAGAAGTGACACAATTCAATTGCTGAAGCACTGCTGCACATTGCACAAAATAATCTTATTGTAGGCAATGCAATGTGACAGCATAAAGCTTTCAAACCTCTGGTTGCTGTCGAGAGTCTTCATGTGGACTACAATTAACAGATTTATATTACGAACTGTGTGAACAATGTGTTATTATACCTTTTATTATTATAACGTTCCAATAAAATATCGCACATTTTCTTTTTAAAAATTACGTAACAAGGTATTGGGTGCATTAGGAGGGTTTACATGGTAACCTCATTGTAAATTCAACTGAACAGCAAATCACCTGTAGCAAAGGAGAAATAAAGCAGTTTTGGTTTAAATGGGACTTTGTTAGAACAAACCAGTATTGCGACAATAGATGTGCCAACTGACCGCTAAAATATTTAGTTCTCACTTTTAATCACTAAACCGACATCATTGTTAGTCTACAGGAGAACTATTATAACTGACTGCCTCGCAGGCCACCTTGCATACCATCCATTTAATGCATTGCTTGAGGCTTTTGCTGCTAAATACCCAATCATAAGTTCCCCTACCTCTTTAAAAAAAAACAAAAAAAACAAACATTGACAAAAAAGAACAAGGATATTCCTCCCGCCAGACACTCACTGCTCACTGATCCATAGAATTAACACCTTCAAATAATGTCACCTCTATAGCAGAGTCAGGGAGGAAGAGAATCCACTCTGTTGTGTGCAATGCATAATATCATCAAAAATAAATAAATAAATAGATAGATAAATAATAACTGCAATGAGGCAGAGAGCAGATATACAGTATATCTTCTCTCTCACTCGCGTTGAAAAATTCTGGATGTATGAATCACAGTCCTCCTGCCCACAGGCCTCCCCACCATTGCCTATAAATCGTACATCTACATGATTGACTTTAAACCAGACGGAGATTTTATGCACCAAAATCAGTATCTGAACGGTACATGGAGCTAATATCTTTTGTTTTTGTTGTTTGTTAGAGTGTGAGTTTAACTAGCAGTGGCTGACAGTAGGTACAGTATAACAAAATAGGTCACAATTAATAGCCAAACAACGTTTGCCTTGAAACGAGCTCACCGGCAGAATCTAGCTTTCTCCTATACATCCGATATAGTCTTGCCACTACCTGATCTGACTGCATGATGTGAATGCATCCACCATGTTAGAGTGGTATCCACCATGACACCACTCGGACAAACCATTGGAGTATTGCAGTGAAACCAATGGTTTATTATATTGATTATGATTAAATTTACTAAAATCTGTTACACACAGGAGTGTGTGGTCGTTTGGAGCTTGGAGTTTGTAATTTCTCATTTTTGCAATGCTTGTCTTAAAACACATTTTTAAAAAAAACAAACTATAATGGCCATTTCAATTGAGTTGAAAATCATGCTACGTCTGCAATAATCATATTGCAGAGGTAGAATCATATACCATTCAGTCACTTATATTATTGCCTTAATATTCATCCTGACTGATGAGCAGTCAGTGACAAACTGGCTCTCCTTGTTTTGAGGATTAGAAGAAAGAACAGGCATTAATTTTTATCATAAAAGTTAAAAAATAACATTTACTTAATTTATCAATTTATCAATATCAATTTTCTCTGTCAATCAAGTTGGAAATGCAATCCCTTTCTCCCACGTGCTAAGACAACAATGCAGGCTTTGTCTCATGTGTGCTAAAATAATGAGATGTCTACACATACTTGAAGCTTCTTTCCCCAAGTGTGAATAAATTATGATCACTGTTGATTGGATTTCTGTCATGAGATTGAACAGGAAATGAAAGCCATGGCATGAGAAGGGGTTACAGTAGGAGAGAAAATTGTACGCTGTGATGAATTATTTTGAGCAATTTTTCAAGGCAATTTTTTGGCTTACACATGCAGGAAATAAACAAGGCAATGGCTGGAACAGCCAATCCTCTCCATCATTCAGTCCTTGGTATTTGTCTGAAAGGGTCAGTGATTGACTCATATTTAACTTGTCCCCAGTTTAGATGAAATGAATAGATGCCAATCACAGTCCTGCCACTCTGGCAGCAGTGTTGCCTAACTATGAATAGATGGTGCATTGCGCATTTTTTAAAAACGTATTC
>KV751414.1:65749-108697 GCA_001698575.1 Mola mola
CGAGAGCAGAACTAGGAGACTCGGACGAGAAGAACATGGAAACAGAGAGTTCAAAGGTATCGGGACGCAGGGAGCGGTCGAGGTTTACCTTACTAGGAACAAGACATTCTGGCAACGAGCAGATCAGGATCTGAGTCTTATATACAGCCACTGATGAGGAATCAATAGCTGCAGGTAATCAGCTCTGCACACCTGAACAGCTTTAAGTCCTGAAATGAAGTAACACAAAACCGGAGACAGAACGAAACACAACTACCAAACTAAAAGCAGAGGGCAGAACCATGACAATTAATGTTCATCACAACTCTTCTTGCAGGCAATGGTTATATTTCAATTATCATATTGTATTTCATGTTGGTCCCAAGCGAGCAAGACAACCCTGAAGCTACTGAAGTCACTTTACAGAAAAGCCCTCAAAATTCTTGGTCACAATAATAGTGAAAATCTGATAAGATCAGTAAAAGCCCTGTATGTAGTTGCAGCTAGAGGACATACAGCACAAATAATATATACTTTTTTATCCTTTTATTTGTTCACCCAGCCAAAAGAACTACATTTTACTTGACTTTGGAGAGCAACATGTCCAATTCATAAGGGTCATTGGCCCTGCATTTCAGTGAAACAGCACTATCATAGGCTTTTTGCCCTCTGTATGCCCTCCTGTGTTTGTGCAATTTTCCCCCTTGGTGGCCTGCATGTTTTTCACCCCTATCTCCTGTGGCCAGGCTGCCCCTTACAGGCCAACCTTTGGGGAAGACTGCTGTTGACTTAAGCTGTGAACACGAGAGACCTATGAGGCTTGTCAGGACCCTGAACTCCTAGTCTCTTGACTTTCCCAAAGGCTTTGACTGCCACTCACACATCAATCATCACAAGCTTAAAATAAAAATGAGAGGGATGATTCACCGCACCTGTGCATATCAGTAAAATCATGAAATGGACTTGATAGATGTATAAGAATTAACTAAATGGAACCCAATGAATGGAGTATGAGCAGCTCCACAAAGCAAAAGTGACACCCTGCACTAACAAATGAATACAAATGGATAGTGAGAAAAACACATATAGTAAGTATGTCTCTATAACTTCAGCACATCATGGATCCAATTTATAATACAATAGACAAAATTCTGTTTTTAATGTGATTACTTTTAAACCCTGCAGGCCCATTATCTGTCGACAATTGACCGGAGGGGGTTCTCTGGGTTTCACACAACAAGATGAGGCACTGACCTCATTCCCGACCATTTCCTGAGCTGAATGACAAGCCACATATCAGCACTGTAAGGATATTTAAAGAAAAGTTTTTCACACCAGCCTTGGCTTTGACACTAGATTTCTATGGGATTTTGATTTGTATGCAAATGGAATAAATGTTTAATACCAAAGCTTTGGCCCTGCATGGAGATTAATAACAGCTCGGCAGTGCACTGGCTGGTGAATTAGTATTCCTCTTCCTCTGGGATCTGTCCAGTCTCTGTCTGCTAGAGAGATGATAGGTCAGACTCTGCATTCAGGGGCAGCCAAGAAAATGTGACACCGCCATCTCCGCATTAAATTGTGTGCCCAACAAAGGCATGGTTTGGACTAAGTTCTGCACTGTGTATTAACATTGCAGCTTATGCACATGTCAAAAATGGTTTGATGTTACTAAGTAAATGCATTTTACCAGAACAGACAAGTAACAACCATTTTTTTGGTTTTGTTTTTGTTCTAAATTTGGATTCTGTAATTTTTGATTTCATGTCAGTTAACATGAAGACTCTATATTTCACCAATGTACTGGCAACTCTCCTTACACATTTGCAAACTGCAAAACACATTAGCAGATTTTACAAGGCAGAAGTGTAATAAAATTGACACGTAAATGTGATTTATAACTGATGACTTGTTGACACGCTTCCATGTGCTTCCATTAGGACGGTTTCCTGCCAATAATCCCATCGAAGCTCATTCTGCTCCCCGACCCCCTAAATTGATTAAATCTAATGTAAAGAAATGCGGCGTATCACATAAAAAACCTCCTGAACATCAGATCTCTATCATAGCTCTGATAATAAATGAACTGTTCAACATATTGATCTATTTTTGTCTTACAGAAACCTGGCTCTCTCACGATACATACGTTCAATGAATCCAATCCTCCCAGTCATACCAGCACGTACATTCCTCGAGATACTGGCAGAGGAGGTGGAGTTGCTGCTATTTATAACTCAGCCCTATTAATTAATCCTAAACCTAAATTAAACTATAAATCATTTGAAAGCTTGATTCTTTGTCTGTCTCATCCAGCCAGGAAAACTGTTCAACTAATAGTGTTTGTTACAGTTTATTGCCCCGCTTGGCCAATATTCTGAATGATTTATATGAATTTTCAGAGGCGATTTCAACATTCATGCGGATATTGAAAATTATAGCCTTGGTTCTACATTTATTTCACTGTGTACATAAATCTACTCACTGTTTTAATCATACTCGGGATCTTGTACTGATGTACGGGATCAAAATGAATCAAACTTAACAGTTTTTCCACATAATCTTTTTTTACTGACAACTACTTACTAATGTTTGAACTTTTAACCCATGAACACAAGGTCTCTATCAGATGATACTGTAACTAAATTTATAGAATTGATTCCATCATCTCTGGATTTAGTGCCTTGTCCTACTACAGTAGAGGATCCTTTAGTTAAGCCCAGTCCTCCCCAAACTGACCACTTTGTTGAGTCTCAAAATCATTCCTAACAACTCTAGACTCCATTGCTCCTCTAAAAAAGAAGACTGTTAAGCATACTTATTTAGCACCATGGTACAGTCTTCAGACTTTGCAAATTGAAACAAGAAACTTGCAGACTAGTAAGGAAATTACTGTAGCAGGATAGCCTTGAACCATACAGGAAGGCCCTTCGCTCTGTTCAGCCACATATTACCATAAGCCTAACTAGTAATGAAATTTTACTAATTAGAGAGAAAATTCAGAAACAACTATCATCAACTGGCAAGGACCTTTTTCTGAACACAGAGATCTTGGAGTCAGCTACAGCATCAGATAGTTAACTACAAAGTTGCACACCAATTGACCCTTGAACAACTAATCTCAACAATTATTTCTTCTAGACCATTTACATGTATCCCAGACATTCCTGTTACACTACTTGAAGACACACTACCCTCTAAATTTCTTCTGAGATATGATTAATTCATCCCGGATAACAGGCTACGTACCACAGTCCTTCAAAGTAGATGTAATGACGCTTCTGCTCAGAAAGTCAACGCTTGATCCTGAGGTTCTGGCAAAATATAGACCAATATCTAACCTTTTCTTTATTTATAAAATCCTAGAGAAGTTGGTAGATAATCAGTTCTTATTTATCTGACAGAACTCAATTTGTACATGTAAACCATGACACTTCTATGTACACAAAAGTTGGATATGGAGTTCCACAAAGCTAGGTATTAGGGCCAATTTCATTTTATATATATGCTTCTCTAGGTAATATCAGAAAACATGATTTTAATTTCCATTGCTATGCAGATGACACCAAGCTATATTTATCCTTCAAACCTAACAAAACCAACACACTAAATAAACTTCAGGCCTGTCTTATAGATATTAAAATGTGGATGACCTGCAACTTTTCGCTCCTCAATTCAGATCACACTTATTTTCCTCTGTCATACACACCTCGGAAATAGTTTATTGAATGGTATGTTAATTCTTGGTGACATCTTCTTAACCTCTAATAGCACTGTAAGAAATCTGGGTGTTGTCTTTGATGAGGATCTGTCCTTTGACTCCACATAAAACAAATCTCTAAAATTGCCTTTTTCATTTCCGTAACATTGCGAAAATCAAATACTTTCTGTCTCAAAATGATGCGGAAAAATTTGTCCATCCCTTTGTCACTTCCAGGCTTGACTACTGTAACACCTTATTATCAGGCTGTACTACCAAGTCACTAAAGACCCTCCAGCTGATTCAAAGCAATGCTGCTTGTGTACTCACTGGAACATGAAAAATAGATCATATTTCTCCTTTTATAGCTTCTCTGCATTGGCTTCCAGTGAAATCCAGAATACAATTTAAAGTCCTCCTCCTCACCTACAAAGCTTTAAATAGTCAGGCACCTTTGTATCTTAAAGAACTTATAGTGCCTTCTCACCCAATTACAACGCTGCATTCCCAAAATGCAGGCTTACTCATAGTTCTTAGGATCTCTAAAGGTAATCTGAGAGGCAGAGCCTTCAGCTAACCGGCCCCCAATTCTCTGGAACCAGCTCCAAGTTCAAGTCTGTGGGGCACACACCCTCTCTGCGTTTAAGAGTAGGTTTAAAACCTTCCTTTTAGATAAAGCTTATAGTTAGGGCTGGCACAGGCTGGCCCATAGTTATGCTGCTATAACTTTAGACTGCTGGGGGATTTCCCATGATACACTGAGCCCCTCTATTTCTATACCTTGTTCTCTTTCTACTTCTTCTATTCTGTCATGTCCCAGCATTTGTGTTACTAACTTCAACCCGAGGAGATTCTCCCCGGAGTCCCTGTGCCTCATTGTCTCTCAGCCACCTGGTGATGTGGGCGTGACATTTTTGTTGGTGACCAGCTATCCGGTGGAGAAGTGACCTTTGTGTCTGGGATCATGATCAACTTCACCTATTCTATCCAGCGAAAG
Source organism: Mola mola (assembly GCA_001698575.1). Taxonomy (NCBI): domain Eukaryota; kingdom Metazoa; phylum Chordata; class Actinopteri; order Tetraodontiformes; family Molidae; genus Mola; species Mola mola. The sequence goes on from KV751414.1 coordinate 70,423, forward strand.
TAGCCTGGAATCCTGAACTGGATCAAATGTCAAAATGTAATAATAATTATATAGTCAGTAAAATGTTCAGAGCTTGATTCTTCAATTAAAATGCCAATTATTTAATCAAGGGGTTTCAAGTTACATATGTGCATATATTATGAAAAAAGTTCCAGAGAATTCAAATGAGAACACTTTTCAAGCAATACATTTTTGTATTATATAAGCATTTCTCTGCATCCTCATTGAATGCTGAAAATAAGAATTTGTTTTATTCTATTTTATCTATTTACTTCTTTTACTTTAGTTTTAGTAGTCCTTTGAAGACTGTTCCAGAAGACACGTATTTAATTGCATAGTAAGGACAATACATTTTCTATATATAAAAATGGACAATGACAAAGCTCCCAAAACAAACATCTGGATCGGATTTGGTCCAGACTAAAAATTTAGGGTACAACTTAAATGAAATTTTCCCACGTGGAAATCTGGGAACTTTGGTAGTTCTTCTTATGCTGAGGTATGTTCAAGTGTCAAGCGTTTTTCTGGTCATTTTTGGTTTTCTATTAAAACGAGGTGAAACGTCATGACAACTGAGTTCTGCTCAGGCTTGAGTGGGCTGGTGTATTGATGAGAACTCAATGCCACATGCCCCATAACTACAGTATATATTATAATTATGCATTAGAAAAAGTGTAGCATGTCTTCATTTTTGGATGTCTCAGTGCAGCAGCTTCAAACTTAACTGAGTCTCTTGAGACTGGAGCCTTGTTATATGATTTTCTGACTGGATTCTCATGGAAGGTTATCTGGAGGACGTCAGTTAGACACTGCTACAGCTCTTGCCATTATCATCACTGCTGAAAGGCCCAAAGCTCAGACAGTGAGGGATATTGAGAGTACAGCACTGTGGGACTGTAGTGAGCACAGAACTACGTCTGATCTGACCAGTGCGAACACACGTTGGACAGTCTGCAGAGATGGTCCTTGGCATCATGGTGCATCGAGGGACCTGAAATTTTAGTAGACAGTAGTGCTGTCAATTTTAATCTATGATCCAATTTTAATTTCATTGCATATTTTTTTTGTAATATTTGAACTATATTCGAATTTTTATGCTCAAATTTTATTAAAAGTACTCACTATTTATGTTCATGACCAATTAGGAATTGCTGATGCCTTTATCAGCATTTTGTTTTGTTATAAATAAAGAAATAATGGCCAAAAATAGGTATTAATTTCAAGAAAGCCACCTGCACTATTGCACACAGTTTATTTATAAGCGAACTTTCTGCACAGGACAGGCACAGGCTTATTGTATGATTGCTTTGTGATTTTAGAACATTTGACTTACACGCAGATAGAGATCCAGGTAGGGTAGGCGGTATTCACCATAGTTACTGTCTGACAGTGTTTTTTCTTTTTGTGTTGCATATAAGCTGCTGCGGCTTCTCCCTCCCCGTTTTGTGCATTGTAAGTACCCTGAATACCATCTACATACTGGAGGATTCTGCTGGAAGGCAAAGTGTTTGTAAAAGCAGCTGCTGCCACCGTGGTCCAAAGCGGGGATGACCGTGAGGTGCTGCAGTGAACACAATGTTCAACCAAGCAGCTGCAGCTGGAAATTCAGAGCTACGGAGCGAAATCTGTTCGCATCCTTCATTGAAATGACTGGAGGCGGCCTAAAAGCTTTTTGTTTTTACGATGTGGAAAATTACAGGCCTGGACGGGTATGCACACATTCATGATATTAAAAGCAGAAATTTGAATAGTGATTTCAGCATTCAAATATTGATGAGCCCTCTGACTAACCGACGCTAGCTAATTGACTCATCTGCTTAGCTGTGACAGGTCTAGTCTCTGTGTTACATAGTCACAGTCTAAAACACAGCTTTCCTCCACAAATTCCATGTGGTATTGTTGGTAGACTGACTTCTCATTTCCTTTCCACTTATCAACAACACAGGGCAGGAAGAGTTTATCTATTCATGTGAAAAATGGTGTAGGCTGCCAGTCTGAATTGTCAGCCTTTATTTTCCTGTGGGTTTTTGCTCTCAGCAGACATAATTGCATAGCGTAATTGGCTAACCCTAACCCATTGTCATTTCAGAATTGGAGGACGATTTAAAAATTGACCTTTTATTTTTTTTATATGTATAAGAAAAATAAGGATTGACCAGTCAAATAATTTGATTCATCCATCCCAAGTATCATAAGTACACTTTTTATTCTATGCTTGTTGCACCTCTGTTACTAATACTTAGGAACCTGAATACTTCCTCAAATACATTATGCATGTAATCAATCCTACTATTAAAAGGACGGTAGGTTAAACCCATTTCCACTGGATTTAGTGTGAGAAAAAATGTTATTGTAACTTTTTGAAAATAGAGTAAAGGTTGCACTGAGTAACAGAGTTGAATGGACGCCTTACTTTAGATGATTGAAAGTGACATAAATGTGACAAATAAATACTGAGGACCACTGAGCACAGTTGTTTAATTATATTTTGTATATCTTTTCAATGAAGTTTACAACCAACTTATTGGGTGTAGTGCAACCTTGTTACTTTAATTAGTAACAGGGTCGCAAGTCAGTGCAAATGTTAGCTTTTTCTCAGGAAAAGATGCCAGCTGTGGAACGTAATATCACTGTCAAGGTCAAGGACAGGTTTAATTATATAAAAAAGAAATAAAAGTTTTAAATGGTTTTGTCTTATTCTGAACAGTAAAAGGGGTAGCGTTGTTTATAGTGACACACTTAGTGAAGGCTAAAAAGAATTGGAAAATACACAAAAATCAAACGCGAGGACTTAACTTTTGGTCTTCCAATCATGTTGGATGATGTCACTTCCTGTGTCTGAGTGTGTTAGCGTTTTTTTCTCTTCCTCTGCCTGGCTGAATGAGTTTCAGTGACATGGTTGGACGCATGTTGCAGGAAGCAAATTTAGTGCATAAATACTATTATTTAAAATATAATGATGATGATTTAAAAAATAGTTTGAATAATTCCAAAACACATATACAAGTCAGTTTTTGTCTACAGCCGTGCAATCAACATCCAAAAATCCTGACTAGCCTGAGAAGTGGATATCTATCTGTAATGGCTTCAAAACAATCCAAATTGTGCATTTATAGTTTGTAATCGGGATCTCCTTAAGCAATACTGCAATAAAATTAGCTTGTTTTCTAGCCATCTACAATGAACTTTTAAGTAGTATAAAGAAACAAAGAAACAAGAAAAAGAACACCTTGTTATTAAATACTATACATTTAACAATTTTTTCATGATCAAGGGTGGTAATTCACTTTGTTTGTTTTTGTATTTGATGTACTCAGTCCCTTTCAAACATCCTTCTTTGTGTTCTACTTCAAATATTTTGCATTCACCCATACACACACTGACTACCTCACAGCGTGCCACCTGCTCATTAGGAGCACTAACCATTCACACACTCATACACTGATGGCACAGCATCAGGAGCAATTTGGGGTTCAGTGTCTTGCTCAAAGCCACTTCAACATGTCAACTGCAGGGTCTGGGATCGAATCAGGAACCTTTGGATCGCTGGACGACCGCTCCACAATCTGAGCCATAGGCACTTCAAATAGATAATACTCACAAGAGTTGATTATATGTATAGACAATGTGTCTAATCTAAAACCACGGTGTCACTTTGTCTGTTTCTGACTGGTCATTCATTATAAACAAGAGCAACAAAAACACACACTTAATGTCATATAATCCCTGACAGCTTCGTGTACTGTAGAACCAAGAATATATCACATATGACTTCGACCATCATAATGGAGTCGAGGTGGCGGCTCCCCTCAGGAAGCCGTCAACTGCTCCTATCTGCACCGTCACTGTCTGTGTCTGCATCAACAGACTCTGACCATTACCCCTTCACTCACATGTGAGGGCTTTGTCGATGCTGCCATTCTTCTTTGGCGGAGGTTTAATCTCACAGACACAAGCTGTCGACACATTCTGCTCCGCTAACAGCAGTTTTCTCCCCAACACGACACAACCCAGCTGTACTCCAACTACTGATACACTGACATTTTGTGCAGTTCGTTCCAGGAAGGCCTATTTTGTTGAATAAAAGTCCACTTCATGCCGCATTTGATTGATTTAACGGTACATCCTGATAAGATGGAAAGCCTCATAATGTAAAGCACAGCGTTGTCCATTCTGTTGTAACAGTTCTTTCTTTGAATGAAAAAAAAAAGACCTGTACAATGATTTTGTTATTGCAGAAACTAGGTTATCATTGTGTTCAAGACTATAAAAAGGTCTGCCTTGTTGTGCTCTAATAGTTCTCAAGATATTTGCAGTTGTAAAGCTGACAAAATACTATAGAAATCTTGAGTGTGCCAACGAGAGCAAGATAATTACCAGTTATTTCAGGTAGGCAATGCTTTCATTTTGATAAGGTATTCACCCATCTCTTTTCTAGTAGGCGTACACAGCAGCGACCACAACCTTTGTCCTACTCACTACAGTCCTGATGTCATTGCTAACATGCACAGCATTAACATAGGGTGTTATGCCCCCCACCTCAGCCATGCATATACATTCACACGAACCATGCAAACAGCATAAACCCAACACCCCTGCACTGAACACTGAACATGGAACACTGAACACAGACCACCCTCACTGCAATGCAAACACACACACACCCACAGCACGCTACAGAACAGACATGGTGGTTCAGTGCAAACACATTTCCTTCCAGAAAGAGTAAAAAACTCTACAGAAGTTCATGAAGACCTTTGAGGTCCTTAAGGAAATACTTTATTGTACAGGTCGTAAGCTGAAAAAAAAAAAAAAAAGAGTTGCAGTGGTTTTTGAGTGACATACCCCTTGGAAATGACTTGTCAAGTCTGGTAAGTCATCTCTTTTATGCTCAAGGCCTCAAACAGTGTGCTAACAATGAGTCTCCATGGACCACTGACCCTCACTTACATTAGGAATGTCATACTCCAAACAAATTATCTGTAGCTGAGATGCGTTCAGGCTATAAGATGTCTTGTTTCTTTTGACAAAATCCCAGAAATAGCAGTATCAAATAGGCTTTAGTTATCAATCCTCAGTGAAAGACAACTTTGATATTTCACATCAAAGGTTTGCTGTAGCTACAAATTTTGGTTCAAAACAGTAGGCATTCTTTGTTTTCCAAATTCTCAATTATGCACCAGTAGGCACATGTAATGTTGTCTGGAGAATCTGTGCTGGGAATTAGTGACATCAAGACAAATACAAGTCTGCAGAGCAGGAAAACCTGCTGTGAACTCACTATTATGTAAACACTTTCAAAAGGCAAGCATTACTGACAGTTGCATCTGAAACCAGGTCTTTGCTTCCTCCTCGTCATAATCAATGTAGCTGTCACCATCATCATCATTAATTTTTCCAATTTCTATGCTTTCTATGCTAGAAGGATGAATAGGACTTAAATAGAATTATAGTCCTGAATAAAATAGAAAATAAAAGTAGAAAACACTCAGAGGGCACAGACCTCGACCAAGACTGAACAATCAGTGCATTACCTGTGAAATTACAAGTAAAAATGTTGAGAAATGGTTGTATCTTTTATGGTTGAAAAAGCATTGTGTAAAAACTCCTGGATCTTAGGTTCCACATAGCAATTTGAATCACCATCAAAATTGAATCATTTTTTTCATTTGGCCATTTCATTCTTCTTTATTAAATTTTCATCCAGGTCCATCCAAAACAAACTTTTAAAAAATGTCTTTATACTGTAGCTGATATCACCAGACTGTAGCACAACCAAGACAAGGAAAAAAAATATATTTTTCGGATTTTGGGGTGAAACGTCCTCTCAGTAATTAATGGACTTACAGAATTTTACATTCAAATGACCCTCTCACCCCTTCAGATACTTCATTAGATCAGGTCAGCTCAGGACAATGCTTAAGGCTAAGGAGAAGTGTTGCTGCTGATGTCAGACATTGATGTCTTTGAGAATATGCTGTTTCTTCCACAATACTGGTAATTATACATTCTTGTTTGTGTGTTGTTGTTTTTTTTTCTTGTGCCATAGTAATCACAGGATAATGAAAGGGCGGCTACATCAGCAAAGAATTTTTACCCCTGTCAGGATCCTGTAGTGACTCCCTATAAAACAATAGATGATAGAGACATGCTAACAAAGACAACAATCAACCCCCAGTCAATGTTTTATGAATTACAGGTGATGCAACTGCAAAAAATAATATTTCTTCTGGGCTCTTTATTTCCAAACTATGGGAAGAGAGAAAGGGCATAGTCTGTTTTAGAGGAGTGCCATCAGTGCAACAACAATGGCTTTGCTGGTGACTGGTTCTTAGTAGTGCATCTGTATTTGGGCCTAAAATTACTCTTTTCAAGCACTGAGATATCTGGGCCAATGTTACGACAAATTACATTGTACTGCCGACAGGACAGCAGGAGTATTATGTTAGTAGTTTATGTCATGTTGACCTATAAATTGGGCATTTTGGTTAGATTGTCACCATACATACGTACCAAATTTGGATTGGTCTCTTTCATCACTTAGCAGCACTGACAGCAACAATGACAGTTGTCATTATATTATGACAACTGTATTGTCACACACCAAAATTATTCCTATCCATGAAGACACAGTGCAGTTCTCATCCACTAAATATGAATTTTTCAAAAACACTGACTTTTAATGCCATTTTATGCAAAGCCTGAGACATAAATGCTGTTTTGTTGTGTCTGTGATATTGACACATGCTGTTCATGACTGTGGATGACACAAATACAGCCAACAGGTAAATAATCAACATGGATTCTAGCTTACAATAGAGAAAACAGGACGTAAACCCAGGACATCCATCGTAAACTGCAGGTTGAGGCAGCTTCTGGACCATAGCCAGTTGTTTGACTTTTACTCTTCATCATGTGCTCTCAGGCAAAACAAACTCAAGTGATAAAGTAACAAGAAAGTTCTCTTCAATCAGCTGAAGTGTGAAAGCACTCTTACTGCCTGCTGTCTCTTATTTATAAAAATGTCTCTCTTAGGTTATTGTCACTGAGGGGATAAGGGTAGTGTTCTTATGAGATGAATTATGCAAAAAAAACCAAACACTTCTATGATCAGAATGTTTTAAACATCAGCATACATCTACGAAGTTGCAGTGAGGACAATGATTAGTAGAGAATTACTCAATCACTAGTTTATTGTGGTGTGCATTCAGTGCTTCCCCTGTTACCTTTAGACAAGATCTTAGCATTAAATAAGTAATTAAAAGGGTAAAAAGGAATGTGGATTTGCATTTCTTTGAAAAATACTGTAGCTCTTTTTATGTTTATATGGTGGCTAATGGTTTCAATTTTGTAGATGCTTATGTATGAATAGTTCAGTGTACTGACATCTCTGCATTAACTGCGGCATAAAATTACCATGTTCTAAACTTTATTAAAAACACAGAACTTTGCTGTTACTTCATAAAGGTTTTTATTGTCGCAGATGATTATTATGTTGCATATTTCATGGTACTATAGGTACTATAATAAATAAGGTACTATAAAGTTATGATAATAAATAAGTTATGAAAAATGAATTAAGGAAGTTATTTTGGATGAGGTCAGTATGGTTTATCCCTAAATAATGCAGCATCCCTCATTAATATGTGATGTTTTGCAAGCAGTAACTAAAGCAGAACCCCTACCCCAAAGCATGATTCCAAAACATATTTTTGTTTGTTGTTAGTTGTCAACCTGAAGAAATTATGATGCAAGCAGAGGAAGTCCACTACTTTACTGCAGTATACAGCCCATGTAGAAGGAGGTCAGGGTAGATAGATGTTTCAAACAGAGGAATTTCTCTGCTGTCGAGAAGTTAACATGGACTTTTTAAACTTTCATGTAACATACTTGACGCACGTCACATACTGTATGTAACATAACTTAATACAAATGATCTGGCTATTGATATTATGGTCCAACTCAGAAGGTCTATACAAACCTAATCAATTGTTTTATTGTGCCTTACTGTAAGGAAATTGTGGCCGTATCATAACACTGGTACTGTCTGTAGGTGTTTTTGACAATAATCATATGCATATATGACTGTATATAAAGACGGACGACATGAGAACATTTTTCCTCGCTTTCTGATGGTGGGCTCCAGTATACATGGTGTCTTAAACACTCTTCCATTACTTTCAGTAAGATTCAGACCAAACTAGAAACTCAAAGTGCTCTTAAAACGAACTTTTCTCTAAAATGGGTAATTTTAGATTGTGTTCTTATCACATTGCTGTATGCTCAAGTATCCATTTTTTTCTGATCAGTTTGATTTTTCTGAGTAAATAGGAGGCAACTTGATACCAAAGCTCTGCTTCCAGGTCTTGGCTTCATTTTTGTCTAGTCAGAACAAATGGTGATGCGTCGTCCATCTCAATTTATGTCAGATGTCATGCAGTTTGTCATTTCCATTGTCATGGCAAATGGCCTATGATGTTAATTAAGTACGAGAATGCGTTGGTCTAAAGACTGCCGCAATAAATCTTCAAAAGGTCTGAAAAGGAGGGTTTTTTTTCTTTTTATAATTATATCCCTCAATGAACAAGCAAATAGATATCTTTTGCTCACATTTTACAGAGCAATGGCTCCACAGTTGTCTGAGAATTATGTGCACTTAAATGATTTATAAACCCTCTGCTTTCCTTAAATCAGTGTTAGGCCAGAGAAAAAAAAAACCCACATTATATTGCTATCTTTGTCCTGAATTCATGATGTTGCTTCTGTATTCTGCTCCAAACACTTGTGTCTCTCGCCTGTCATCATGCCTGATTAAAACTCTCACTGTGGCTGCCAGAGCCGTCATTCATGTCACTGCCGAGGACAATCCTGTGATTTCCCAATGGTGTCTGACGCCAGGGATGACGTTCTTCCTAGCAATTTTCTCAGATGGATCACTTTATCTATTTGGAACTTGAAATAGTTCCACAAACAGAGAACCTGATTTCGTGCCTGAAAGCCCTGGCACACCTGGAGATACACCTGCATGAAATTTCCAGTTTCTAGAATAAAATGACATCCTCTTTTGTCTCTTCCGTCTCCATTAAAGCAAACAAACATACATTAGATAGAGCTCATTGTGATCCACAAAGAATAGTGAGATGCCTCTACATGAATACTAAAATCAAATACTCTTTTTTTTTTTGTTGACATTTTGAATGTGTTATAAAACCCACTACTGGCTCAACTTAGACACACAAAAAATATCCTTCTTATGAATGTATTATTCAATAAAATAAAGTGTTTGAGCATCTGAACGTAAAAAGGAGAGTTTAGAGGTGCTCTTTGGAAAGAGACACATGCAAGAGACAATTTAAGACCCTTTCGTGACACAAAGATGACACAAAGATGTGTTTTGGCACCAAGCCTTCATTAGGACGTCAACAGGCTGCATTAGACGCCAAGTGTCTTAAGTCATTTTGCTTCTTATCAGACACACTTGTTATACCTAAAATTAATCCATGAGTGTAGGTCACGTGACTAAGATAATAAATGTCACAGGATGAAAGTCACATCAATCACATTACATTGGACTGTTTTCTTTTTATTAAAGAAAGAAAGATTTTTATAGAAATGACCACAAATGTGATTAGTATTTTCACAACATGATTGAGAAATTAGTATGTACAATTGTATTTTCAGTTTTATTTCAATAAAATGTATAAATATAGAGTACATACATAACCGAATGCATCTTGTGCAGTTTCCTCTTGTAAAACACTATAGTAATACAGTAAATTATGACAATAGATGATGCCTGTCTTGTGTTTAGGTTTTCATTTATCCACACCAAACCTTTTCAAGCTCAAGCTCGCTCCCTGCTGTACCTGGCACACTAAAATATGGAGGAGACATATCTATAAATCAAATGCGATCTGACAGCCCCTCACCTTTGAGAGAATGGTGTAATCATAATTAGGCATTTTACCCGGCTACAAATCAACGACTGTCCTCTGTGACATAATCATTTGTCTCTTTTCATTTTCTTAACCTGACACAAAAACCAAGTCCTGTGCTCAGCTGATTGAGACATTGTATTTATAGTGCAGCACTTGCCCCAAGTGATTAAGGGCGCAGGAAGTTTATTGTCAACCCAAATGAGATCAAATAATCCCCGCATGATGTTACAGTACACTAGGTAAGTGGCCTGAAAAAAGTGTGATTGTAAATAACAATGCAGGAAACACCTGCAGATGAAATTTATTCAAACGACAATCTTGGTTCAGAGTAACATTGGAGTTCAGTCTATTGGCATGATTTAAATTATCTAGTGCTTAGTTAGGGGATATATCAATTTGCTCTATTAAAGGCTTTACCCTCCACTGGACTCTATAGGTATTACTCTCCTCCAAACACGATCATGTAATCAGCCACTATAAAATTGCACAAACATAGCTATCCACAAGCTTCAGCCATCGACCAATTTGCCAATGTTTGCCTTCTCCACGGATCGCCGGCAAAGACCAGCACACCCACTGCTTGATACTTGGCTGGGATTCTGCAGGAGGGGTTGTCCAGCACCTCGCTTTGAGTGCTGAGCACTTCTTCTGGTAAGACAGCAGCAACGATGGGATCACTTTCCGGCTCAAATGGAAACCTAATTCAGATGGAGATGGGAACTGCCACTCTGCAATTGCCTGATGCCATCACCTTTAAAATGTCTCCGGAAGTGGATGCTTCCCAACATGAGGGAGATGCCATTTTCTCTTAAGCGTGCAGTGCAGTGCCAACTCCCCATTTTTGAAGATAGCAGCAGGTCATGTTGAGATTCCGTTGCCCTCGCTGCTCATCCCAAAGCCAGTGAGATGTCTTTGCAAAGCATTTTTCACACAATCAAACCTCCTCGCAAATGTTTTTTGTTGCCCACCCTCCATGACATCTGACAGAGTTGTCACGGCAACATTCTCCAAGAGAAAAATTCCTGTTGTGGAATTGTTAAGTGGCACATTTTCTCATAGTTCAGGGCCACACAGAGATCCATATCTTGATGATGCCCTCGCAGCCCTCACGTAACCACAGTCATTTTGATAGTCAGTGGTCAGCGGCTTCCGGACAGAGAGATGCTGTGATTTTTTTGACAAAATATTCCACATGGGCACGCAGCTGGCAGTGACAGCAAATAATCTCTTGGGCATCTCACTTTGCATCACAAGTAACAGTTAGATTCATTGTGGTGCTACTCCTGTAGGACAAGTTATGGTCCCACTGACATTGGATTTGCAGTGTGCCCATTTCTGAAAAAGAGCTCCCGAGAGCCCCCATTTTTACACAGGAATTCTTCAGCTTGATTTTTTTCAGTAGTCCAGCGTCTGAGACTGGAGGAGCACTACCATAGGGCTGTTAAAGATGGTCACAGGTGTACAGGTGTCAGCTGAAGTCACACCCGAAACCCTCCATTTCTGGCTGTTGCCATTTCTGTATCCCCTGAATAGCTCAGAAATAGGGTTCATTGATTGTGTTTTCACAGCTTTGGTTATTCTATGCCAGGTGTTCAAACCCAGGTTGTAATGGTCTCCTACTTCCTCTCGGGGTTCACTGTGAAAATACATTGATCATGGTTGGAGGAGAGTAATACCTATAGAATCCAGTAGAGGACTCCGCCTGTGTTAATATAACATATATTGAATATTCATGTCCTGTGCATTAAACTTAGATAATCCAAATAGGATGAGATGAGATGGTGTTATTGAGGAGTGAGCAGACACATAAATGTAGTCTTTCATGCTTTCAAAGAGAATGAAAGTTTATGGAGTCTTGATCCATAATCTAGACATTACATTTACAACAAATATTAGTCATTTTGTAAACATAATTTCTTGTGAATAGGGTGAATGGGCTACAGGTTTTCCTACAACCATGCTTGCTTTGTCTGATTATCCCACCATCCTGCCTGCCAATCTCCATCATTGTTCTCCACCCTCCTGCCCTGTTGCTCCTGGGTCACCTCTATACCCCCCCTTCCCTGAATAAACTCCTCCCCAGTACCCCAGCATTTTATATTAAACCTCATTAAACTTCTCCTGAGTTTGAACACTGTATTTGGCCAAGTTTCTGCACTGATTACGCAATGATGTGCTCTGGCTCCACATATAATTTGAAACATAACAGCTCAATGATCCATATGCTCTAGAAGCACTATCTCTAAATCGGAACATTGAAATGATTATAAGGCATCTCTTACACCCCACCATGGCAGATCTCTTTGCAGGGCATATTATGATGGCTTATTTGTGTAGGATAACAAGATTGTACCTTCTAATTCTTCCTGTGACTCAGCAATTTGTACCTTATTTGATATTCTGCATAATTAGGCAACTCTCTCTCTAATGTTTTTCTGCTACCAACCTGAGTTAACAATTTGTGCTGATGCAGCTGTCTGTACCAACTACATAAAGCATTTTTCAAAAGTATTTTTAATGGACAACCCACATGCAAACAGGAGATTGAAAACCATTAAATAACACTGAATTGATGTATTTATCTAAATTTTGCAGCGTGGCGAAGCAAAGTGTGCTGCTGTTGAGTCCAGCGTACTTTTTCAGTTTTCGCTGTAAGACTGGAATTTGAATGTTGTGGAGCTGCAGCGTTTAATGCTGACTAAATTGTAGCTACCACTGTGCCTGACCTGCCACTAAACAGCTTAATTGTTTACTGTTCCCTTGTACACCTAATCAAAACACACCTGTCTGCTCGGAGTGGATGGTGTATGACACCAGTGACACTTTTTCATATCCTGTCTCAGATATATTTAATATTTACTATTATAATGACAGCTGCTCCAAAGTAACTAGCTAAATACTATTAGTTGCCTGACATAATTTAACCATTGAGTACTGAGTACATACATATATGCAAGAAATCTGGACAGTCCGTGTTTTAAAACTCATACACACCTGTGTATGAGTTTTAAATGTTTATATGAGGATGATACTGAACTACAATGTTATATGTAGAATCACCACATAAAAATAAGGTTAAAGTAAAAAAATATTACCATAATGTACATAATTTGTTGCGACAACATGGTTGTGCTACAGTCAGGTATGTTACATTTATGCAATAAAACTACATTATAACGTGTATGATGAAACATTCTGACACTGAGTTTCAGTGCTTAAAACGAGTGATTGTCCCATCCATGACCCCTCATTCCTCACCTTTCATACTAAACTAGCTTCATGTTTGCCCCAAACAATGCATAATGGCAACATATTGTCATTTATTACACTCTTTGCCTACATGTGTTAGACTGGTATGGTTATTCATAGACATACTGGACAACTTGGGAATTCAGTGACCTTTGGCAACGTGAATTTGAAGTTCAGGGCTGACAGATCAGCCGCTAGAGTTACGTCAGTCCATATGTGGTTGCAGAATCCTGCGTTTTATTTCTCTTAATTGAGGTTAAACCTGAGCCACAAATAAAAAGGCACCTAATTGTTTACAACTAAGTTAAGTGGTTTTTATAATTTCAGAGGAACCTATGTGTAACTGTTAGATGACGTTCATTTACCTAGGCATGTTTTCATCGCATTAAGAGGAATTTAAGATACGTCGCCACTGATTTATCCTTGTGTTACTTTCTCTTCAGAGATCAACTGTGATTTGCCTGCCTATCTGTGAGGATCCCAAATACTCTCCAGTGACGGACACGCCATATCAAAGCCAAAGGGTAGGAGGATAAGTGGAGTTGCCTTGTAGTGTAATGTAGGTCGCAAAATATAAAAGAGCACTGTGATGCTTTGATTGCAATCCATAAAATAATATTCTATTAGTCCAAAGTAATATGGAGCCACCAGCTCTTCACAGACTGTATCTTTATGCATTCACCATATCAAGTCGTGCCTTAAAGCGTCTCATTTGGCTCCCTGTTTTCACATCAGATTACTACCTCTGATAACTACACTGTAGTGAGCTGATTGTTAGTTATGTAATGTATATCATTTTTATGTACGTGTGATGGTGGAGTTTGTACTTTGCTTTCCTATTTAACAAACCGAGAGTGAGAAACTCTTTCAAAGAGCAGTCCTTTGAGCTTCCGAACACTGGTCAACTAGACCTTTCTTCTAGTCTTTCAACCAAACTTTTCTTGTGTTAACATGATTTAGTATAATATCTCAGACAATATCGTGTAATGGCAATGACAATGCACATCAGTGGTTTATCATAATTAGAGCCACGAGTCTGGGCATCGTCTAACTATAATGAATGAGCTGTGCTGAGGGCAGGATGTTGGTCAGCAAATGAACATCCAGCTTCCCTGTCCATTATGTCTGCCATTAATCTTTGTCAGCTTGTGACTCATTGCATAATGAAAGGGTCATTTTCAATGGCTGGTTATTATACACATGTCATCCTCACTCATGGATTTTTTTTATTTTTTTTTAATTATTTACCATCTTAGAGCCAGACAGCCAGACAGTTTTGCATAAAATCCAAGCCAGTCTGTACAGTAAACATACAACACAAACTTCATACAACATAGATAGGAGAGTGCTTCCAACAATATCTTTAAAAAACAAACAAGTCCTTTGACGGAGTGACTTAATTTGTTTGGGTTATGAAATAATAATTTCCTTGTTTACTTGAATAAAAATGCCCCCTTAATTGTTTCAGTGCAACTGTTTCACTCAACTTTGACTGCTTTAAAAATGTTTTATATTAAGTGAATGAGTGACATATATTTAGATACTGTTGGTGTAAACAGGCTTTTGGATCCGTCCATTATCTTTTGTCATGGGCATGTCAAGGCCATAAGTGAATGTGATTTTAATATCAGCTCAATGAGGAAATCCATTTAAGCATTTATGCCTTTAAAATAAACAGTGTAACAGCTCTAAGGAAACAAAAACATTTTTTGTAAGACGGATCATTTTCAGTATCGGAATAGGTAATGATCACATGCCATCAGTAGAATCACTGATTCTTTTGTCAGAGCGCCAAATGTACTATTATGACGTGTTCTCTTTACTTCTATCATTAGTTAAGACATAACTTACGTTTAATTTAGAATATTGAGCTGTTTTTTTTTTAAAGCAAGTCTTAATGTCTTATGGGTACAGTCTGATTATGAGATAGACAGATACAGTCAGTATTGTATATTCTTTAGTTTTATTATACAAAGGACCGACTAGATTCTGATCCTGCAATGCTCCAATGTAAACGTACCAAACATAAAGCATTACTTTGATTTTGTTCACTCTTCTACACTTCCCACTGCAGAAAAAGCTGCAGTGATGCAGGACTTCTCTTCCCTTGATGTAAACCCACTTTTGGGAACTCTCTTAAGATGGTAAAATTGCCTAACCATCATTACAAATGAAATTGTTCTTGCTGCAGGAGTTTAATGGATATCGAGATTTAACATTTAGATTTACATGTTACATTTAGATTTAATACGAAGTTCTGACATTTGGATTTAGTTTTAAAATAATGATTGAAAGATAACATTTAGATTAAGATGTACAGTACTATTTATATTTAAAATTTACTTTCTGCATATATTTTAATTGAAATGATTTTTTAGATTTGGGTCTCAATACTTTGGTCTTATGTGATAAAATGTGTAATATGGATTGTGTATGAATGGGGTGTGACGTATTTTAAAAAGCAAGAAAGTGCCCAAAGGGTGGCAGTTGGGGTTGAGCTGACGGACACACGTTCTTTTACCTATAGAAGACAGGAATTTCCCTCCCATTCAAAACTAAATGAGCATCATGGATCTTTTCCTAAACCTAACCTAACCAAAAAATATATTTGAAAATAATCATGAATATCTAAAAGACCTGCTCCAGCCATTGATTAAATCCTCAAAAATAAAATACAAATCCCAAATCCTCTTTCGTTAACTTACATTTTTACATTTTGTTTGACAATGAAAGAGTCTTGTTTTGGCTCTACAACGGCTTGGAGGTCATTTTAAACTGAACTGGAGCTGACCTGCTCCGTCATCTTCATCTGTCATAACTTTTCACTGTATCTACTATACGCTGCGCAGTGAGTTCTAACATTGGAGTCGTTTAGCCACACATGTGTAAACCAGACATGGATTCCCAAGAAGAAGAGAAAGAGTTTGAGCAAGGTTGCTGTCAAAACCAATACGTGTTAATTACGTAGTACGTGGATCGGTTTGGATTATAGATTAAAAAAGGAGTACTGGAGAAGGTATAATAGCATTACTAATTGAATTAAATACAAAATTTACCGGCCCTCTCCCTCTAGGTACCATATGATTAGTACTCTGAGCAGTTCTTAAGCAAAGCTCTTATGTTAAGTTCATTATTTACTGTTACAAGTACTTACGCACCCACTTTTAAGTAGCTGGGCTTGTGGCGGCCTAGCGTTCACAGTGATGTCTTCATTTCATCCTTGGAATTCCTGCTCTTGCTATTATTGTCAAGCAGAATTCACAGCAGAGTGTTGGATTGTTCACCCGCTAACAGGGAATGTGAGCAGATGGCCAGAGTTATTCCAGGGAAGGGAGAGGAATTAAAGAAATCCTGGTCCATCCCAGAGTTGTTCCGGGAGCCACACACATGCTATTGTCTCTCACTATAAAAGTGAGCTGTATGTAACGTGTGGCGATTGTCTGGAGATGCTGGGTGTGAGCTAACAGGTTGATAATTAATAAGCACTGCCCACTGGCACGTGTGTGGAAAATTAATAATGTATAATAATGAACACAATGGATGACTGACGGATTTGTGGGAGAGAGACACACATAACTTAATGCCGGTGAAACATTGGGTACAGAAAGCTTTTAATCTTGGAAGGTAGACTAAAATGCAACAAATTCTTCTAGAGTGCTTATTGCTTTATGAGTAATGGCTGTACTTTACCCTACAGTACAGCAGTTGCTCTAAACAGCTCCCTTTCTTTCCACATGCCGAGTTAATAAGGGTCAAAGCTGAGTGTACCATGATTATGTGGGCTTCTGTTTGTTTCACGTTACTCAAAAACATGCCCAGCAGGCTTTTTAACATCGGATACATGTAATAAAACAGCCTACACCAACGTTGAAAACCTCGGTGTAGGCTGGACTGGAGCACCATTATATTTTTTAGTCATTTCTTTGCTGTGTAATTCCACACAGTGGAGCTCCAAAAATCTTTCCGCTCGACATAGTTCTGAACACTACTTTAGTATATTTAACCTACGTATAATTACATACATGCCAACTTTTAGGCAGTTTCATTTCTTTTGTCCACAACAACCAGTAAAACTTTAATTTAAATATGAAAAGTGAAGTGTAGAGGTCATTCTGAGCTTGGTGATTTAGCACTGGGCTTATCTATCAGAAAAGATGACAGACTAATATTGATGGATCTTGTCTCTGCTCGAGGTTATACTGTACTGTATACACAGATGCGTGGCCGTTCCATTTCCCCTGGGCTTCCCCTTGGCTTTGCAGCACAAAGACAGAGACAGACAGCTGCCCCAGGTGAATAAACTTCCGAGGTGTTGGTCAGAATTGGCAATGAGAACCTGAGCGAGTAACGCTCCGATTGTGTTTGAAGCAATGGATAGCAAGAAACAGCATTTGTTTTCAATTATTGACGAAATCCCTTTCACCTGAGAAAGTCCAGGAACGTTGCCTGAGTCTGTGACGAGTCGCGGCTTGTTCTGCTCAGTGAATCCCTCACTGGTTCCTGAACAGGTGCTCACATCAAATGTGTTTATCTTCACCTGCGAGTAATTTTTATCTCTGCATAGAACATGAAAGTTGAAGAATGTTTCTGCTGGTCAAATCCTCTCCACTGAATACTGTAACGGGCTTCAGAAGGCCCCTGGGAGGGAACAGGAACTATCAGGCTCAGGACACATTAATTACTGAATGGGTTTTTCTTGATTTCTAATAAGAAAGATTAATCGATGAGCCATTTGAATCTATTAATCTTTGTTTGTCTTTTAAGGCGTGAGCCTTGTTACAGCACCCAGTTTTTTTTTTAAAACTAGTGACTTTGTGTAGAACAGAATCCAATACGTCTTCCAATAATTTCCAGTGAAAAGCCATTAAACCCACAGAGCTCCTTCCATTGAAAACCCTAACAGCCTTCTGCTTGGGACAGGCGCTCCACAAATTGCTTCCTCTAAATGATTAATGAGTAAAGATTTATAAGAGGAGCGGCCCAACTGTGTGGACTACATGTGTGAGGAGAATGGGCGTGTGTATGGAGGTGAACATGTTGGTGACTGTTTGAAGAACAGCCCTTTCATGTATACCCGTTGATATCTGGGTGCAGATCTAATCAGTGACTTCCATCAAATCAATTAAATTTAAAACGCGTTGTATATTCTGTTATTTTCGAATGATCACGTTTTGCAGTTTCCTGGGGTGGAACCAATTTATGGAAAGGAATGGAAACTATTCTCTCTTTTAATAAGAATTGCATGCCTGCTTGAAAAAAGAGTTTCTAGGTTTATTTCCTGGTTATGCAACCTGGTGAATATGTCTTGGGTCCTGCTCAGACTGTCGAGTTTGCAATGAAATGAACCTCAGTATTTTAAATTGGTTTCTCTCCTCTTGAGGAAAGTTATACAAATATACCTTCCAGTTTATAACAGAAGAAGTCGTAATCAACCTTGTTTTTGGGATGAGGTGGTCTGTCAACATAGTACAGATGTCATAACGATGATGCATGTGTGCAGAGCCATTATAGCAAGGTCTGAATAGTACACTGGGAACTATAACATTTGGTACAAACTATAGGGGATGTACCATTCTCCCAGGAGCCAATTGCACTGCAACTAAAGAAAAGACTTCTAAAGCAAGTGAAGAAGCATCTTCATCACTTAGACAACGTAAGTTTACTATTTACAAAAAAATGCAATGAAATACACACAACCACAAAATGAATTCACAAAATATCAGTACTTACATTATGTCTTCATGAGCAACTTTCCGCATTTGATTGCATTTCTTAGGTTGCACTGGGTTTCTTTTGTACCTACGTGTTTTTTCCTATATAAAGTTTAAGTATGAAAGTTTATAGAGAAACAGAATGATAACATATTATTCTAAGATCCCATTATATAACAGTTTAAGAGCCATGCACATATTTACTCTTGCTTTACCTTATTTTCTCACATAATAGTCCAGGGGACTCGAATTTATTGAAGTATAACATTTCAACATTGTTGCATTTTCATTTGGTTGGATAGATTTCCCACTGCGCTCAGCCAAACGGACCAAACCTTCTGAACAACATCAAAGGTCAAAACAAGTGCTCGTCTGTTGGACAGAACAGGGAGGAGAAATCCATCTCTTTCTGTTAGGGTGTCTGCATGAGCTGGACACATAAACAACGGAGCAACACCATATCTATGAATTATGTGTTTCACACCAACGTATACAGTATGAGCAGCAGGCGATGCAATGAGCTGCTGAACATTTAATATTTTAGGTGGGATTAATGAGACACACCTGAAACAAACCACACCAGGGTTCACTTGGAAGCGGACCGATACGCGATTTTCACCAGACAGATGTTCGCTTGTTTGGTCTGCACCAGAGTTTAAATGAGGTTTCAAACTAGCCCAAATGTATGAACTATGTGAAAAAATGTTCTGCGGTTCTTTTAAAGTGGTGTGAATGGTGTGAATACGATCCTTCTTCTTCTTGTGTCACTTCTTTTTTTAAACTCATGAACATGGTCTTATTCCTGAAGTGGATGTTTGGGGGAGTAAAGATTGTTTCAGCCTCTTTAACAACTGGCCATTGAGACTAAATGATTAACAAGACCCCATGCAGCTCGCAGTCACTCACTATCGCCTCTCAAGGCCAGATGTGGTATTAAAAGAAAAGGCTTTCTGCAGTGGCATTCCACAATACACAGTGATTTTGGTAACACCATCCTACAGTTGTTGTTTCCCATTAGGTTGATAAGGTTGGTTCAGGGTTTGAATGTTTTAAGTTAATTTGCTGGCAAAATCTTTACTTGAAAAAAACAACAAAAAGATCTCAAAACAATTAAAAAAATACACACACGGTATGAGTCTCACTCTGGAGTGTGTGGATCTTTGTTGAGCAGACAGAGACTGCAAGGCAGCAGTGATTAAATTTAGAAATTAGTGCTTTCTCTGCCAGGAGCGTTCCAAATAACATGGTTCTCACTTAGGAAAAAAAGAGCTCTGAAAGATGAAACACCTATATGTTCACAGTTTAGAGGCAGAAATTCTGTATTGCTGAAGGATGTCTCAAAAAAAACATAAAACAAAAAACCAAAAACAGCAACAACAACAAAAACAGCATTATCTCTGGGTAATATGGCTGTAGTTGTCCTGACCTAGTGTCCTCATGCTCAGCCAGTGACATGGGGCAACAGTAATGGCTCTAGAATCATTTTCAACTGCACCACTGCCAAGTTGGGAATTTGAATAAAATAAAGAAAGTACAGCCACAGATTGGCTCCCGTATTAGCTGCGTATCCAGAATAACTTCCCTGCAACCATAAAGGGCACCGATCAGAGAGCAGAAATGATTTCCTCACATTTTCCCAACCCTGATTTATAAATGGACACAATTTTTTAGTCAACTCAGGAGAAAATGGGGTAATCAAATCGTAATGAAAGATGGAGCTGCACTCAGGGGTAATTTTGTTTTCTTTGCGAAAGTAAAAAACCGACTCATTTGGATAGAAAGCAGATCAGCTACTGTATTTGTGTATGTCACGGTTCGTTAATGATGGCACTAAAGACTTTAAGGGCATCATCACTGCTTGACTCTCGAGTTGAGAACACATCAATCAATGCATGAATCCTGTGCGCTTTATTAACATTGCTAAACACTTCAGAAATCTTTCGAAGTGTTTTGAGAAACAGTTTGATGAAATCTCTGTGGGTATTTTCTAAAACAAATAGTCGGTTGGATTGCTGTGGATTTCTGATTTCAAACTCGGAATTTGCTGCACTAAAATGTAAATAGTGATCTTTTATGGATCGTTTCCATAGAGTTGCTCTCTTAAGATTGATGCCTAATTCGAAGGAAAGAATGAAATTAATTACACCTCTCAGCGGTTTTGTCTGTACTTTACTCTTTCCTCAACTTTCCTCCAGAGTGTGTGTGCTTCCTACCTATAGAGTAATTTGTTTAGAGGACTTATACAGAGGTGCATCAGCTAACTGCATGTTCTGGCTACACCCGTGTAATTCTTTTGGGTTTCTTTTGATTGATCAAACGTCAACACTGAATTGGTTGCAGTCAAATCATGAGAGTAAATCTGCTAGTTTGAAAGTCAGTGCCTTATTATCCATCCGGTTAGTATTTCATTAATATGCCTCTAATCACCACAGCGTCCCTTGCTGGATCTGCTTTTTTTTGGCAGTCAAGCACCCATTAAGCTCTTTTTAAAATGATGGAGGTGTCTTGGTATCCTACACCCCATCAACGCTCCAGCCCATTCAATCATTTTGTGACTCATCCTGTTACTGGAGATACATGTTATTCACTATGTTTTAGTGAGTTTGAAATGTTACACTGCTCTTAGAGGCTGTGTCCAACCTCCATATTCCTCCGTGTTCAGGCTATTTTTTGAGCCAAGCTGAGCTGAAAACTGCTGCCCCCGGTGGCTATCCCAGGCTATACAAGGTTTGGGTAATCCACCAGGGCAACTTGCTCTACCTTGCTAACTAAACTAAAGGTCACTATAGCGACCAAATAAAACTACAGAAACCAAAGCCACTTACTTACAGTTGTATAGTGAGCAGTATAAGTTGCATACTGACAGCATTCTTTTTAACATTGTTGTATTTTACAAACAGCTCCGTAGAGAGAAGTTTGCACTTGTGATGGGATTTCATTCATTCATTATTTTTGCATATTCACTCATGGCTGTTACGTTGTCTTTTTTAACTCTTTATATTAATTAATATGAAATGCTGCTGATGCTGCAAATGCTACTGCCCTGTATACCACTGCCACAGATCCTTTGTATCAGTGGCAGGGTACTTATTTTTTGCAAAGTAAACATACATGAAATCTGGACCTGATTAGTTTTTTTCAGCATTTTCTGGCATCAGGATTGGCTACCAGGTACCATCTCTTGTATGAGTCTATTCCACACCAAACAAAATACAAATAGGTGAAACCTTGATGTGTCTCCTGCTGCACTGTCTTTGGCCCTGTTTTTTGTGTGTTTATCAAACATTTTCGGGAATAAACCTTTGACCAATTATTTGTACAAGTTGTAAAAAAGTCAAACTAAAGTTATGATAGTGTTTGTATTTTGCTATTCCTCACTTTAACCTTCCCTTTGACCCTGTTATTAAATGAGGGTTATGATGTTGTTTCTACAAAGGATGAAACAGCTGCTGCTAATGGCTAGACAATGATAGTCCATTTAGAGTAAGATAATGCTGACATATGGTCGCCTTCCGTGGCACAAAGGTCTGATTGAATGCGTTTGATACCCCCCTATTGATTTTGTAATAATGTGGCTGTATTATCAAAGACAAATGGCTTCTGCAGACAAGCTTGGGGACTCAGATGTGACCGCAGTCTTAGGGGAAGCCCAGGACCTACCAGTAATAATTCCATCCACTTATAAATATATTTTGTTATTTTCTGTTCTCTGCAATCCGAATAGCTCCAAATGGAAGAAATGCAGTCCTAAACTCACATAGATGTATTATATTAGTGAGAAGAGAGAAAGGCTCTTTTTTTTTTTCTTTTTTTATCATCACAATGTCTTTAAAGAAAAGCACATTTCCTCAAAGAAAATAAAAATTAGAATTTGCATGATCCTTGGTACATAAAGAAGCCCTGCTTTTCTGGAACTCCCAGTCATACACATACCAATTGTCCAAGAGGGACTCACTCATAACATGGTTTACAATATTGAAGCAAGGGAGAGAAAGAGCCAGAGAGAGAGAGAGAGAGAGACTTCTAAATTAATCATATTTCCTGCCCTTATATTTTGGAAATAACTCTCTCTCTGTGCCTTTTACTTCTGTGCTCCACAGTGACCTGGGAACAGATGGCGAGGGAGCAGAGCATCAAGATGGATTTTCTGCCACTTATGCTCACTCTCTGGTTCAGAACTAAGACTGTTGTAGGCCTTTGTAGTAGAAAAGACTGTTCAATGAATGAGGTTTGGTGACTGCTCAATGAAAATTAGCTATAAGTGTGGTATGCAAGACAATGGGAATAAAATAAATGAATGTCCTATCCACTATTTGGGCTGTGCACATTTTCCGTGTTAGTTTATTTAATAAACACTGTTTGTATCTCGATACTGAAACCCTGTTGTTCACAGAGTCCCAGCTACATTACTTTTCATCTCAAAACCTTCCATCTGCAGTGACTACAAAGTTAAAGAAAACAGTAGGAGCTGTAGGTTGGTTGCTTGACACTGGGAAAAATAAATGAATGTATTTGCTCATTCACACACGTGCCGCAGTCCCACGTTGTGGGCAAGCAACATTTGAAAAAGACACCAAACACCCATGGTGAACATGGCACACAAGCAGATTTTATGACCTCATACACTACTTTTTGGATACAAGTAGTTTAAATCATGGTTTCACAATTGCTTTGATTATCATTAACAATGTTTGACCTTGACCATAGAGAGAGATTCAGACATTCAGATTATATTTAGTTGTTATAATTATATTTTAAGGAGCAGGAGCCTTCGACAGGGCAGCAGCTGTTGGTTACAGTCTCAGAAAATGTGGAATGGTTCACATACTAACAAGATGCTGATGGCCACACATGGCTATAATTTTTCAGTGAATGGTGCCAAATGTCTCCAAAGCATGAAAATGTACATTCAGATTTAAAACAACGGTGACAGGAGGGTTTCCTCATCCTTCAAATTAGATTTTTTTGCTCTTCTAGTTAAATAGTGAGTACCATGTGAGCCTAAAGTGACGCGAAAGAAATAAATGTTGAGACATAACGGAAAGTTAAAAAAAAAAGGGTTTCATTCTTTAAAAAACAATTTTGCTTTAGCAAGAATGCAAATAGACTAATGGGAAACACTGAGTCCACACATTCATTTTTATGTTACTTTGATAAAAGGCAACGCCACTCCCCAGTAGTGGGATGCCCCCCACCAGACCTAAAATACCATTAGGGACTGACATGACAAAGTGTAGACCAGGACACCAAACTCTTCAGTTCCTGATTCAATCAAGCTTTGATGGGATGCAATAGAACAATGACTAGAACAGAGGCCCCACCTCCAGCCCAGAGGATCGAAACAATCAACTGCCGATATTGTGATGGACACCATCATAGATTACTTGTCCATTTTCTGACAGGTTTCAGCGTTTTTATGGCAGCATGAGAGGTACCTATACAATATTAGGCATGTGCTTTTGCTGTTTTTGGTTCATTGTCACGTTATTGGGACCATATCCTTAAGGCCCTCTGTGAATGAAAACTCTGTCATGAGGCAATACTCGCCCGTTCGGTTTGACTCAGGGAAAATTTCAGTGGTAAGGTAAGGTGATCCTAACAGGACATTAAAATAACACATTAAACTTAATGTTTCAAGGCAACATTTCTGAATGCATTACGTTATCACACTACAGCTCAATACGGTAAAATGTTGTCCCCGTGACACTTATCCAGTTGATTACTGCTTTGGATAGATGTCCAGAGGAGAACTCTCAGCTAATCAAGTAAAAAAGGAATTTTGGACTTTTTCTTTCAACTATAGAGAACTATGGACTGTTTCATTTGTTTGTTTGGAGAAGGAGCAAATAAAGAAATGATAGTAGGGGTAAAGATGTTTAAAGTTGCCAAAAGAACCATTCAACCCACACACACACTCAGTACCTCCCTATCACCCAATGCCAGACTCCAAGGGATCAGTGGTTATAGATGATGGATGGATGGAAGTGAGTAAGTAATGTCTAACATATTCTTTGTTTAAAGTATTTACTAGAGGTCAGTCGCCAACCGCTTTTTCACTTTACCACGCATGCATGCACAGGCACGCACACACACACACACACGCACAATGCAATCATGAGCCACCGTAGAGGGCTTGGAGGATAGGCGTTGCATCAATGCCGTGTGAGTGTAAAGGTGCCCACATGTTCAGCGGTAAGACCGCTCGGCACCAGCTGTCTTATTCTTGTCTTTCCAGTTTAGAATTAGTCATTCAATGTCATGCAAGACACTCAGCTTTTGACCTCTGTTGTATGCTGTGCATGTTTAATCTCTAAGCGACACACCAAGGCAGAGGAGGACCAAAGTACTGATAGAGCTGAAGTACTTCTTTAAATGTTCCATACAGTACATGGTATTGTAACTCAGGGCTGCCCATAAGAGGGGAATAAAAAGGGAAAGCTGTTTGGAGTCCAGCGGCTGTAGGGGGCCCATGGCCACCAATAATCCTGTGCTTCCTAAATAACCAATATTTTTAGATACTACTTATTTAAATAGTATTTATTGTTGCTTAAAACATTGTCTGCCTCATATGAAAAAATAGTAGCCAACATGTTCCGCTGGAAATTTTATATTGATTTATTTTTATACCCAGTATTTTGTGGTGTAGCTTAGATATAGTGTTATATATTCCATGGTACACAACATTGGCTGTTCTGCAGGTAGGAGTGGGCCCATTCACTGGACCGTTTCAGAGGCCATTTCTGTAACAGGGACTATTATATGGCATCACAAGGATAGCTTTAAAAACAATGGGTGACCAGAAAACATTAGCTAGCAACAGGACATCCCGTCATGCTGTCACATAGAAATGCAGATTTTTTTTCTTCAGAAGAACACAGCTTACCTCCACCGTGCTTTGATTCTTAAACTGCCTGCATGATGCTCTACCTCTCGGGGTGAGCAAAGGAGAAAATGTCATGAGAAGGTGGCTAACTGCCAGAGGCAGTGCTATCATCAAGTACTATTAAGATTTTTAAAAGTAGCATCCAAACACATCCTTGCTTCATTTCTGACCTGACATTGTCCACGTAGTTTTTGGTGTAAATTCAGCTTTTCTCTTTTGTTTTGTGCTCAGTGTCGGTGAGTAATTTACTTACTTAATCACATCAATTAACCCCACAAACGAAATCAAATGAACGATTTATGTGTCCTGGAAGATAAACTGCATTGTGTCATATTTGTGATAAATACATTGTCAGAGTTGTGAATGGCTTGCAGATACACTACACATGGTATTTGTAGAAAATCTTCTATATCACACTGTTACAGGTAACCATTCTGGCAGTCATTCATATTCTTGACTACAGAATTGCAGAATAAGAACAAAAAACAGGGGATAAAATGATATTACTTTGCATGTCTGTCAAAGCCAACTGAAAATCTTTCCTGGGCTTTCATTCTCTGCTGACAAATATGTCTTCTTTTGTCTGACTGATTGATCCCTGTGAGCCAGAAGACAGAGTGAAATGGAGGTTGTGGGAAGAGTGATGACTTTTAAAGGATCATAAAGAACCTCTAGGGGACAGTTCTGTAGAGGATTATTCCGAAGCATTTTAATTTATTGGGTAATTCTAAGGGAAGGGCTCCCCTTATCAATGAAATGGTTTCAGTCTGAATGTGAGTCTGAATGTGAGTCCATGTAATTTTGCTCCCCAAGAGCTTTTTAATAACAGCATAGTCACAGACCTCTCAGATGGATGGCATTATGAGCAATATGAAAACACCCTCACTGAGTACACAGCACCACTCAAATTTCAAAATGATCCATCAAACAGCACAAATGTGAACTTTCATCACTGGACACCTATCGGGATTGTAGTCATATTTAGTCCAAAGCTTTGATCTACTGGGTCAGTAAATAAGACCCCTAAGTAGATGTGTCTGTCAGCAATTAGCTTCAAAGAGTTTATTTATAAAACAGAGTTATCAGGTTTAATTAACAGCACATTTTTCTAAGGGGAGGGGTGCATGCAGAAGTGCCATATTCCATTACTGAAGCCTTTCAAGCAACCCAATGAACCTAGAACAGTCCTCCATTCAGGTTGCTAAGATACAACCCAAAAAAGAAAGACATGCAACAGTACAATAGAACTTTTTCACAGCAGCAGTTTTTACAAGAAGCAACCGGGTAAACGCAGGGGTCAGCAACGATACTAATAATAAGTTCTGTTCCATTCAGCTCAAATACAGTCAAGTTATTGCTCGTTTGCGTGTTGGCTCACAGGATTGACTTGATACAACCTTGATTTGTTTTAATAAATATATGTTTACCTTCAATTTCAGTTCAATATGACTGCTGTGGAAAAGATCAATGGAAAAGAACAAAAAAATGAAAAGCAGCATTGTAGCTTTGATTAAGCGTATAAGAAACAGTATAGCTGTGCCAGGGATGTTTTGACAGCGCTTTGGTCTTTCACAATTGCAGCAGTTTTTTTGTTCAGAACTAAGGGATTTGTTCGGTTTCATTGATGTGTTTGTCGAACGGATTGTGTTTCTGGCTGGTAGCACATGACAAAGTGGAATTCACCTCACATTTAAATATTGCCAAAAGAGGGTGTATTTAAGCATGAAATTAAAGACTTTCCAAGGACAACATTTCTACTCCTGCTCAGTTTTTATTAAATGCAACTTATGTTACTTGAGTCTTGACCACCACACTATAAAATGATCCTGGTTTAGTGGACGGTATCAACAGCAACCTTTTCTTCTCTCACGCTGCTTTAAGATGCATCAACTAATAAGTACAGTAAGTTTGATTCTATATTTGAATTAGCCAAGAATTGGCATTTAGATTTTCATATGCTACATAATATTTAACGGCCATTAGTATTTGTAATCAATAGCTTCATAACTAGTGAAACACATAAAGTAGTGTTTTACCAGGCTTCCTTTGTGACAGCTGGCCTGACAAACCCTAAAACCCCAGTTAGAAATAATGCGTATCATAAAAGTGATTATAAAGTACTTTGTTAATGAGGCTACAAGAGGGTAGTGAGACCAGCGATGTTGTTTGGTTTGGAGATGGTGGCACTGAACAAAAGACAAGAGGCAGAGTTAAGATTAAGAATTAATCAAGATTAATTCTTAATTCAATTAATTAAGATTAAGATGGGGAGATTCTCTTTGGTTGTGACGAGGATGGACAGAGTCAGAGAGGCCAGGTTGAGATGGTTTGGACATGTGCAAAAGAGGGACAGTGAATATATTTGTATAAGGATGCTTAAAATGGAGCTACCAGACAGGAGGTAAAGAGAAAAACCAAAGAGGAGATTCTTGGATGTGGTTAGAGAGGACTTGCAGATAGTTGGTATGAGAGAAGAAGATGCAAAGGGCAGGGAGGGATGGAGGAGGAGGAGTCGCTGTGATGATTCCAAGAAAAAGCCAAGTAAAGCTGAAAGAGGAAGAGTTTATGTCTGACTGACATAATGAAGAATATGTGGCAATAACTTTATTTTTTGACCAACTCTAGGAGAAATTATATTTAATTGAATAAATGTAATTGTGATGATTATGTATGGATAAATCAAATTTTATCACCTGTATTCCTTTAGATGCAGTGCAAGTAGTGTCAGACTGATTTGGCATTAAAACAGACAACATGATGTGCCTTCACCATTCATTTAATGTCTGGATGATAAGCTGTGTAAAAGTTAAATACTATCTGAAGCAAACAAGAAAAAAAACAACTAATTAACACAGAGTATAAACCATCAGTAAACAGAGAATATTATTTGGAAGAGTGTGGGAATAATGTCATTTTAATGATGAAATCAAAGACAAAATCATCTTTCTCTGTACTCATATATTGCATATCTTTTCCTAACGTTACCCATAGCAACTATATTTTGTCCATACAATGCATGTATCTTGGTCTTGCTGCTTTTTTGTGCTTTCTCTAGCATGCAGTGTAAAGAAGGAAAGATAACTCATGATGTGAAGTGGTTCAAGCTCAGGCGTTACTTTGGGTGAAAATTAGGTCTTTGACGTGTCAAGAACATGGTGGAGGTCATCTCCTCTCTCCTGCCGGAGCTATATTGCTCCTATCTCATTAATATTTGATATCCTATCTGTCAATCAGAAGCACTTTTCCAGTGTAATGATAAACGTGTCTTTAAAGTCATAAATGCTTTCATAGTCAGTGGGCAAATGACAATGACCTTGCCGCCGCAGAGACAAGTGAAACATAACTCAGAATGATGAGTGAAAGGCGGATGACAAATCCGAAGGAAAGTATTGGTGCACTGAATATTTGGTAACATAGTTAGGAGCCTAGAGTTGAGCAAATGTTCATTTTAATGCATTTTGATCATTTTTATCGGATTCTTTGTCATTACATATTAAACTTCTGGTAATTGTTTTGCCAAAAATGTCAGAAAATGAACTCAAAATATGTCAATTCTAACATCACTATGTGTTGCACAGTTGATTTTTCTGTCTGAAGCCACCGCTTGAAAAAAATAATTTAAAATGTATACACTAGCTCAATAAAGTAAAAGTGAAACAACATGGAATATTATAAAAAAAAAAAAAAAGAAAGATAAAGTTTGACATCTTTGAAAAAAACAAAAAAACAACAACATTATTTTAAGCAACTTGATGCAACACACAGATATTAAATGTTTGGCTCTTTTTATTATTATTGATAGAACCTAATGAATAAATTAGGCATCATTCAGGGTGATGAATGATGCTGTTGCGAACGTGTAACTTTTAGTTTCCATAAATTTTGCTACTTTTTGTTTTTAGTTTCTGAAACATGCATTACTCAGTGCTAGAAGTAACTAAAGTTTACTGACATCACAGGAGTTAAGTCATTCTGTTGGGCACTTTCGTCATTTTACTTTTAATAACACAGTACCTTATTTGTTCCTTTTTGTTTCCCAGTGAATGCACTAAATTATGCTGTCATGGGGTTAAGGTTGGCCCTAATCATTTAGTGATTTAATGCGCTACCTGGAGAGCACACAGATTTGATTTGGCAAATGGTGACTGCTAAAATGTTCACAACAGATCATGCCATGGCAATTTCTACACTTGATTAATTGTTTTGGAGCTTCAGTGCAGTGTGGAGGACTTTCTGCCCTTTGTATTTTTCACAAAGCTGTGACAACAGAGCCTTGTTCACCTCACAATGTTTGAAAACTTGGAGAAGCACAGTGGGTCAGAAAGGGTGCATGGACTGTTTATTTTATGGTCAAGCAGAGAAGTTGATCCTTGAGAAGATACAGGACCTGATGCTGCGAAAGGCTCCATTGTACTTTCAAGTCATTGTATGTGTAAGAGCCGACAGTGTGTAAAACTGTGCAACTCCTTTTGCAACACAGTAGCAGTTAATTTTTATATTTAGTTATAATGCTTTTTTTGCAACCACAGATGTGTCCACAGCACATTTTAATGTAGATCTAGTCATGAGTTATATTGTTTTGTAATTTTTACTGGTAATGGTTGTGATGCTATGCAGAGGAAGGCTGTTGTGTATTTAATAATAATAACAATCACAGGTGAGTTGTGTTGTTGGATTGACATCAAAGACAGTTTTTGAAGAAAATCATGATTTCGACCTTGTTATATATCCATATGGTAGACTAATTTATGTACGAGAAACACAGATCATGACTAAAATAGGCAGTCAGCATTATGGCTGAGGATTTCTACTTTTATTCCGCAGTCCACCAATGTCAGTCTTCAAAAAAAGAATTCTGACAATCTTCTATGTACAAAACCTGAGGAACCAATCCTAACAAAATGTGGGATGGGGCTTAACATAGAAGCGAAATTTACCATTCAACTTGTAGTCAACCATGTACAACTACCTGTTTCTTCCTAGGAGTCTGTGTCCGGTTCGAACATGTATGGCTCGATTACCGCAGTGTTAGAACTTGACACTGTGCATAGCAAACTGGTTTAAAAGTCAGAAGATGACAAAAGCAGGTCAGCTTGCTCAGGCCACAAGGGAGGGACACAGTGGTGAGCAGTTTTAAAAGTCAGAAGATGACAAAAGCAGGTATGCCCCAGCTTGCTCAGGCCACAAGGGAGGGACACAGTGGTGAGCAGAGAGGGGGTGGGACTGAATAGATTCCCATGAGACAAAGATTTAGAATTTTTAAAGAAAAAACAAAACAAAACAAAACAAAGTCTAAATATGAATGAAATTTGAGATTAAAATGTTTAATCAATGGCTGGAGCAGGTCTTTAAATGAATCTTGGCATTGAATTTGTGTATTCAACGGAAGCGTCATACCCCAATCCTTAACCACCATCACCAATGTAATGCAAATCATCAACATTACCCATCAAGCATCAGTAATATCTTTAATATAATGTGCCTTCATCTAAAGCCTAACATCTTGTTTTTACTATACATTATACATGAAAACCTGCAAAAAACACTGATCACAGATTATAATTGTTAGGTGCAACGTCCATTATTCCATTATCCTATGCACTTACATGAACTAATCAACTCTATGGACATTTTAATAATGTAAATCTTTTACCATCCAATTAGGTTGCCATTTTCAGTCTCTCACTGCATCTCCTCTGCATAGCATCAACCCTTAGAGATCTCAGGATGATGAATGGAGTCTCTCACTCTAAGAAAAACAAAAAAAAAAACCCCAAAAATAAAACCCATCAGCACCATGGATACGGACTGCCGCAGGGCAGAGCATGACAGGAGAAACAAGCCCCACAGTTTGCCAAACGAAAGAGAATGGAAATTAATGAGCAGGCACCTGACTTTTCCTGCTAACCCACTGAACCCACACAAGTGGTATATTTTGTTTGTGCACTCCCAACTTTAGTGTCTTACTAAAACAAGCCCAAGAATGACTATGAAGGTTTATACTAAGTCAAATCTTCTGCTTCTGCTTCAACAAAATATTTTTAAATACCATTACACAACATGCATAACTTGCACTGAATTAAGTTCTTGTACTAGGGCAACAGTAAACCCGGTAATGTGCTGTCATCTTTAATTGACAACAACCTTGAACTGTTAACATTAGCTTTGAAAGCCAGGTTTCTTCTATTTCCACTGGGCTCTGCACAGCCTCACTTGATGTTTATCCAAAAATTAAATGCGGTTTAACTTCAGCCATATGTCATCCTAACTTTTGGAAAACAAAGAGGCTATAAATGACTGGGAACAGTGGCAGAAGAAAAAGTGAAGGGGCTTTGTAATTATGCCTTGAGATTCAAGATAATTACATAATTAATCCTCCATCGCTGTCAAGTGAGCTCCAGTTCTCTCTCTCCGTCACTGCCTTTCACTTCTAAGATCATGATCAAAAAGACATTAGCACTACACTGAGAATGAAATGCACAATTTTAGTAATTTTTAGTGTACACAGTACAGAGAACTGACAAGGTGATGTAGCAAAGTGAAAACAAACAAACCACAACAACAACAACAAAATACAGTGTTGTATAACAAAAAGTTGTAAAACTTGTAAAACTTTTGCTGCAATGCTTAACAATCTCACCCAATGAGGTGACCAGTTAAGTATAAGAAAGTAAGAATGTTCAAGCTTTTTCAAATGTGAGAGATTTAATGACATGATCCTTCCTATTATTTCATTCTCCACACTTTTGTCTGATAAAGCATTGCCATGGCTCTTTGCTAGTGCATTCACAGCCTGGACAATTTTAGTATAGTACTTTGTACAACATGAAAACTATACAATGTTCGCAGGTTTCCCCCCAAATCCAGCAACAAAAAGCAGAAAGGTTAGGGCCAGAGCTACGGTCTGGGAAGAAACAAGGAACATCCCATGAATACTCCTTCCAGGATGAACTTCTAAGGGAAACGTCTCAGGCAGCTGAAGACAGGGGGTAATGAGGAGGAAGAGAAGATCATGGGAAGATCAAGATCAGTGGGATGTATTATTGGCAGACAGGGGAGGAAGCTGCATCAATAAACCCAACCAGTCGCTAACGAAAGCTGGCTTAAAGAATAGCAAAGAGGCTTTGATCCTTGTGGCTTAAGAAAAGGCTCCTACTACTACATAGAGGCGAAAGGGACCCAGCATCCAGTTCACAAAGATGCCCCTGAAACAGTCCAGCACACGGTAGCATGGTATATGATGAAAGATGTGAAAGCATACATTAAGAAGCACATCCAAGTGGCTGGGATAGCATAGAGGAACATCTGCCAGTTGATTTAGGTCCCCAAGTCCCATTGGGATACAAAAGTGGTTGAAAACAACAGATCTCCATTGGTACATAAAGTTTAAGATGGACAAGCCGCTGCTGGCTAGCCAACTGAACTAATGATGGACAACAAGGAGCACAGGAGGACAATTGTAAAAAATGTGGCTATCCAAGCTTATAGTATTAGAAAGAAGGGATGAGTTGAGAGAGTGGAAGGAACAACTGGGCAGATATGGAATGTAAAATACAAAGTGCTCCCACTGTTAATAGTGGCTCTAATCCCAAACTATGAGACTGGTTCATATGGTAGATAACTGAGGTGTCTGTTCATAGCATTACATTCCTTGGATTCTTGGGCGGCTGTGGCTCAGATGGTAGAGCGGTCATCCAGTGATCGGAAGGTATCTGGTTCGATCCCAGAACCTGCAGTTAACATGTTGAAGTGTCCTTGAGCAAGACACTGAACCCCAAATTGCTCCTAATGCTCCACCACCAGTGTATGAACGTGTGTGTGAATGGGTGAATGCAAAACCTGTAATGGAAAAGCACTTTGAGTGGTTAAAAATGACTAGAAAGGTGCTATATAAATACAGGACATTTACATTTTACATTTACCATTATCCCAGTCCAGCACATAGTGGCAGGGCCTAAGATGCAGATTGGTCAGCATACACTGAAAAGTAAAATCATATACCTGGGATAGAATACGGATAGACAGATAGACAAATAGAATACCTCTGTGCCAAGGATGGATTAGATGTCCTCAAGTCCCAATGTTATACACAATAGAAAGTGCTTGAGAACAACAGAGCTAACATCTTGGAAGTCTTCTAGATCCAAATGGACATGCAGCTGCTGGCTAACCAACCAGACATAATGGTTGTTGATAAGAAACAGAAATGGGGAGATGTGATAGATGAAAGCATTAGAAGGAAATTGCATCAAAAGATTTTAATGTAGATAACCAGGGACTAAAGGAACGACTGGAACAGATATGGAAGGTGAAATCCAACGTGGTTGCAGTGGTAATAGGATCGTCCAGGCAATGCAGCCAAACTGCGAAACTGGCCCCAGCAGATTCAAGATCCAACACTTGAGGTGTGAGATGCAGTAAGATGCAAGCTGGGGCGGTAAACAATGAGAAGCATAACCAAGTTCCAAGGATAGCATAAGAAGCCTTAATGCCAAGAATGGAAGAAAAGAGCTGATGCTCTGGAAGCTGTTGACTAACTAAGCAGACATAAAAGTAACTGCCAAGGAGACAAGAGGGCAGTTGTCACAGATAACAACATCAGAAATGAGCACAAAAAGATTCAAAAGTGGCCGACCAGGGGCTGAAGGCACAACAAACCAGATGTGGACAGTGTCCAAATCCAAAGGAGACCCACTGTTGACAGAAGCATTTGGGGCTGCCCCTGCCCCCAATACACACATGCATATATTTACTGTACATGGAAAAGAGATGTAACAAAAGTATTCCATTATTGTGAATTGAATTAATTAATGAATCAAAGCAAGTGTCATCTCCAATTACTTTTCAAGGCCAGGTGCCCTTGGATGTGGTGCATTACAAGATAAACACCAGCATTGCCAGTAATGGCATTTAGTCCTCTGCTAGTGGAATCTTTACCTCCAATTCACCACACCAACTCTTTTGACTGCATGTGAGCAAATGTACTGTTATTAAACTCCACTAGCCTACAGCACACAGTAAATAACTTCGACAAGCTAAGTATAAGGGGTAATAAAAGGAAAATAGATGATAAAGATTTTTAGTGTTTGCATTGTTTATTTGTATATTGCATGGATTAACTTGAATAGGAATCTAAGTGAATCACTTTTTTGGCCACTTTAGTCAAATCTTTTTGGCCTTCTCCCTGAAAATAAGAGCCCTTTTATACAATACCAATCCTTGCTCAGGGTCCTGGTCTGACCAGCAGTTTAATTGCAACGCCAGTGCAACATCGCAATATCATTTTGTTGAGAAGCGGCGGAACCAGGAAAAATCCATTCTTTGTTGGAGATATACAAAATTGTTTGGTGGGGGCAGGGTGACCAATAACATCACACCATATCAGCTTATCCTATCTAAATGCTGCTGGCAATTTAA
Source organism: Mola mola (assembly GCA_001698575.1). Taxonomy (NCBI): domain Eukaryota; kingdom Metazoa; phylum Chordata; class Actinopteri; order Tetraodontiformes; family Molidae; genus Mola; species Mola mola. Next base: position 105,621 of record KV751414.1, read on the forward strand.
TGTGCAATGATTGAAAGTCCAAGGTGACTTAATGAAATGAAAATGGTGTTGTTGCAAGGCACAAAAATATATTCATAATTGATCTTACTATATAACTATGTTTAGCATGATACACATGCTCTTAATTCTCTATTAAGTTCATTTTTTACACCAACATCCGTTTCAAACAATATGCCCAACATATTCATTTCAAATATTCAATTTAATCAATATTCAAAACTGCCTTTTAAGTCAAAGCTCTGATAACAGCATGAATATGAGCACGTCTAAAGCAACTTGTGTGTTTAAAGGTCTGTTTCATATAAATGACTTGATCTACAAATAGCAGAACGCTTTAAAGCGTCCTCCACCATTTGAAACAGTGAGACACATTTTCATCAGCATAGCTCATCCACGTCAGACATATCCCAAAGGCTCTGTGTTGAGGGCAATCCCTTAGTGACCACCTTTCTAAGCACTTTGTGACAGTCCCCGAAGGCTAAAGCCCAGCCTCCATTGTTGGACTGTGCTGTGTTGAGTGAGCACAGTGCTGAGTTGAGTTCGGCTAAAGCTAAAGCTGCTGACCTCAGCTCTCTAACCTTCCCCATGAGCAGCCTAGATATTTTTTTGCATTTAGCATGCAGGAGCCAGCTCCAGGGTTGGTGCATAATTTTAGCAGTGGTGGATGTTTGTTCTAATTAAATTTATGGGGAGGAAATGTTTGGAGGAGCCAGACAGCACTGTTTTATTATTAAGCTTGGAATCAGGTCAGATGAAAAGAAAACACTGAAATGTACTTTGATGTTCATAACCAAGAACAAAAGTACCCCCTGCTGCAGAAACTGGGGTGTACGATCCTTTTTCTAAAGATGGAGAAATCATTTTTTGCAAATCTCCCATGACAACTGATTTATGACCATGAATCCACAAACTGTTAAGTCAAATGAGTTGAACCGAATTGGTAAAAATGATAAAACAAATACTTATTACCAATATTATAATATTTTACTGCAGTGCATTAAGTCTTGTATTTTATTTGAATTTCTTCCATTATTTTCACAACAGTAGGAATTCATTTTTACACCTCAACAGCCATGCGGTTCTATGTAGTAAATTATTGGTGTGATCAAGCCCATGATAGGTTGTAAACTCACAAGAGAAGCCTGTCATACTCTGTTGCTTTTTGCAATACCGCAGCGCAAATAAAATGTCTATGAGAAGATGACTTGCATTGTATTTACAACAATTACAACAATCACCGCATCACTGTTTCTTGTGCCTCCCAATCTTGTAGAATTCACTGCTGTTAAAAAAAAAAAGTTTATACCTAATCAACATCGTTATTGAATTTAGAATGACCAGAATGAGTTAGGAGGCTATAATGTGCTGAAAGGACGGTCTTACAGATTTTAATATTCACCATTCACTTGTAATATGCAGAACCACTAAAGCAATCATTAATTATATTTAGTCAAACTTTGCATTTCAGTAGAAGAGTCTCACATTTCAGGGCTTGGTTACTGTCATTAAAAAGTTGTCATATTTTGGGAGGAACGGTTATAATTTAATTATGCTCAAATTAATGGATTGTGCTTAGTTATGCTTAAAAATGCTGTGTAGCTTCCAGCCGTTGCATAGAAATTTTATCATTTTGTCACAGTAACTGCAGGCATTGTGGTTGCTGTTGTTGACTGAAACAGAATTACAAGGGTCCCGCCTGCCTGCTGAGAGACTCTGACGACTCAGCTAATTGAATAAACCAAACACTACAATTAAATCTAACAATGTGACCTCATACAGTCTATGGTTCATCTATTTTGATTCCATCTGCTCTGAATCATGGATGTGCACAGTCTCATTTCTGTCCTTGCTGGTCCAAGCGAAACGATCACTTTGGAACAGAATCACACAAGCGTTACCAACTGTTTGCATGAGCACAGCTGGAAGGCTGTTGTAAACAGAATCGGTCTTTATTATGCAGTTTTAGATGCAACTATTGATAGTGATCTTTAACAATATCATAGAATGCATTTGGCTATTCATTAAAAAGTTATGTTAAGTAGATATATTTGGCCATGTTCACACATTGTAGCTTCAGTAAGAATTCATCAAAATTGTTTTAATGTCATTTGTTTATTTGGTGTAGAGTAAAAACAAAAGGGTGAAAAGTACATTTCCTTTTTGTATAAAGAGGGTCTTGACCCTGAATATTCAAGTATGACTATGAAATATAGTTCATCATGATGAAGAGCACACTTTTAAGCAGGCTATGAACAAGTGCCTGTTAATCTAGATTATCTTTTATTTCATTAAAATAATTTAGGTTCAAGCAGGCAATTTATACATTTCAGCTAATTATTAAAAATCTTCGACGTGATCGAAAAACCTAACTGTTGTGATGTAATGTCTAGGGATTGAATGTGTTGCGCGGTTGAGATAGACAGAGGAATTATCATCCTAACCAACTACCTGCAGTCAACCCTTTCTTGTAACACCATGTAGGCCTTGAGAGGCATTAGTAAGTCACAGTCGCCTCAAGTGGGCAACATGATGGAATAAGTAAGAGCTGCCCTGAGGGCTTTTCAATTACATGAAAGTTATGGATTCCAGTTGTCACAGAAACTCAGTGATGGCAGAGGCTCTCGCTAAGTAATCTTTATCACCCCCTTTTATCACCCCTCCAAACATCTGATACTACATTTCATCACTTAAGTAAGAAATACGCACGCACGCACACACACACACGCACACACACACACACACACATAAATTAGGCTAAAGTTCGAGGTAATGCTCAGCAATAAGGCGCAAAATGTTTTGAGTTGCCCGGAACAAATGAGATCAAGATCAATCATTAATTATTAAGTTACTCATACTCAAATTTTATAGATAGGCTAACGATTAATAAATAATCAACTGACTAATGAAAAAACAAGTAGAGAGTTTGTACGTCCCTGACAATTTCCATTTTATATACACTTATATATGATTCACTGTTGAATTTGGTTTTGACTTTGCAAAGTGATTCAATGTTGTTTTCAATGTCTCATAAAAAAAATTATTTTATTTTTTGAAGTATTTTTAGTTGCAAAATATAA
>KV751414.1:117584-136130 GCA_001698575.1 Mola mola
ACTGGAATTCATTTGTCAAAAAATGAAGCCAAAACACAATAAACAAAAAAACTAAACAAAACAAACAGAAAAAAACCCTCTAAAAAACCAAAACAAGAAGGTTTCTCACTGTTTAATCCACATATTAGATTTGGCCACCCTGAATGGTTGATTGTATTCATGCAGATTTCAGTGGGCAAATGTTTGGTTGTGACTGAAGGAGAGCGTTTCCCAGAGTCTGGGCTTATTAAAACAAGGGTTACAGTATATTGTGACTTTACAAGATGTGTTTGGCTTTGATGCTTTGATGATTGGTGCATTAACAAGCTAGATCTAAATTCTTTACAGTAATTTACCTAAATGTTAGGGATGGATTACAGCACTATATGGGGATCAAATTGTTATACAAAATAAACACAAATAAATAAGAATACAGGAAACATTGGAAAATGTTAATGGTACTAATAAAACAAAATAAAATTGCCAATGGTTGAATAAAGACGGTGAGATAGTGAGAAAGATTATGTCATGCAGTCCTTCGATATCGTGTTAGTTAGTTAGTTGGGCAAACCTGAATATGAGTTCTCCTTGTTTTCATAGGTATTTAAGAAGAGGAAGTAAAGAGCACTGAGCTATATAAGTAGTAGGGTGCATATCAGCAAAAAGTTCACTCAACTTATAACACAAGAGCCTGTTTGGGTAGGTACAGCCCATTTTGTTGTTCCTAACACTCCTTTCACACTTGCCAAACATCCCACCATACTGCGACTTCACAATATGAAGGTAGCATTATAACAGCATTATCTTCAGTGTTAATGTCAAAATATGGACTTTTTTGCCGAGTTGTGACTCTGATACATCAGCTCAAATCAAAGTGAATTTTGCATCAGAGCTAAGTTCTCCTGATGCCGTGGCGAAGTGGTGGCAAGGCAGCTTGCTGCTGCTCCATGGTACATATTGGCGAGTACACCCACGTTAAACGCATCAGACCAAATTGAAGTTTGGTTGGTGTGACCAAGTCTTTATACAGTTGGTTTCGACTGCGAATCAAATTAATTCTCTTATATTTCAAAATCGGAATGCATTTTGTTGATTTTACTGGATTGTTTATGAAACATGGTTATTTATACGTATTTGTCACGGTTTATATATTCTGTAGATGAATGTCCTTGATTTCATCTTTTGAAAAAAATAAACCCTCATTGGAGGAGTGTCCTCATCGCCACATCAGGCAAGATCAAGTTTTCATGTGATGAAGAATTTACAACTGCAACCCTGGAGCGATAATTTTGGAGGGTATATAGTTGGTTTTTTTTTTTTGCTCCAGTTACAGTAAAGCTTGCATTTTCAATGTGTAATATGCCATAACTAGCACAAACACACACACAATTGCATGCACCGCACCACTAAGGAAATGAATTTCAAAGGGACTCAATGTGAAAAGAGGCTCCTACATGCATCAATGCAACCTGATGATGCAGAACCTACATTTCTTTATGTGGGAATAGCCAGGAGGAAATAATCTCAGATCTGCTTCATGCTGTCCTCCCCGGTTAGCAAGCACAGTTCTCAGCAAGCAAGCAGGAGAGAGCGAAATGAATTTGATCATCTAACTACAGCAGCAATTGGCATACTGTATTTCTACAATCAAATTAATGTCTGGACTAACAACACAGCATCGTCAATCAACCTCTTACATCACATCACCAAGTTGAGGCATGCAGGCTTGCAGATACTGTGTGAAGAGAGAGACACCCAGAAAACAAAGCATGCAGGCCAACGGGGAATAAAGAATGTTTAAACCATTTACAAACTGGACTCCGCTGTCATATTCTTTTCATTCTTAGGGCACTAGGCTATTCCAAATTCCCATCTGTTTTAGATTGAATGAAGTATTGCTCTGTTTACAAGGTACATGCTTTGAAAAGTAGATGCCAGAGTAATTCATCTGTGGTCTGATGGATGACACGGCCCCAGGCTCCATTCCTATGAGACCACATTCTGTTTGAAGCACAGTCATCCTGCTTGTCACCATCCTCTTAGTGCATAGTGTATTTTTTCACACTATCTTATGTGCTAGGAGTGGGAGCACAAATAAATTATTGATGTCAGACTCTATTTTGTATTTAGTTGTCATCCAAGCTTAATAATGTTGCCTTCTCCTTTAGGTTCGCCAGAAGCCAAACCTGCTGTGACTGCATTCATGAAATAGTATAAAATAAACTATTTGCCAGTAGGGGATTTTGACAGGTGGAGCTAGTTTGGAAAATATATTGTATCATTTGCACATAATGCATTTTTTCCATTATACAAGAGGGATAAAGTGGTTTTCAAGAGGTCACAATGGGACAATTTTCACACTTATGTTGCTTGAACGGCAAAGATTAGGCCCATTCTCAGAGATGGATCTTCAATTAAACTGCTAAAATTTAGTTTCTTATATGACAGTCAAAATCATTTTTTGACATATATTGAAAAAATTGTTATTACTATGGAATGGATAGTCAACTTAAAAAAACAATCCATCCCAAAGAAACACAAGGATTTTTGTCAATGTTTTAGGGATTTAATATTTTTTTATTATTTTGACTCTTTAATAAGTAGATCCCTTTTTGACCATTCTGATTTAATCTCTGCAGCTTTTTTGTTTTTGTTTGCTTTTGTTTTCCACAGCAATTTGTGGCAAACTTCAAGCCCGTGGTACATTTCTCCAAGAAGCCACAACTTTTTTATTAATTCCCACATGAATGCATATTTATTTCAGTAATCATCCACATGGAAGAAAAATCCTTAAATATGTGAAGAGATGCAGCATGCATTATGTTTTGTGTTTAGTTTTAGTTGTCTTCGGACTTTGTTTTTCATCCAAATCTTAAATTAATGCAGTGCTGTCGTAGTAAAATCCCTACTGTTGCCATTTCCTTGGTTGTTTAATATTAAACATGGCCCTCAGTTAAACTTTATTCAGCGGTTTGTTGTGTAAGTGTGATTTATCTTCAAAATCGTAGCTAAATAAATACATGTTTGAAATAATCTCGGCAAAGACTCAAAGGGTCTTGCAGAAGAGACAACATGAGTGCCATCCACCCTCAGTGGTGGAGTTACTGATGCATGTTTTAAATGACTTTTAAAGCACTGACAGATGTTCATTAGCACTTCTTTGTAGGTAATCTGGGGACACAAAGATACAATATATGTTATATTTCCTAGTTTGCTGCTTTGCTCTGAAATAATTCATCCAATTTACCAGGGCAATTCTGGCCTGGAAAGATTTTTTAATTTTTAAAATTTTGACCATTTTGACATAGTCCGGTGAGATGAGACTTTAAATTTGAGATGTTTTTTGCTGGCTGAGGTTTTGCAGGGCACTTTTATCAATATAAATGACAGAATAGCACACATTCAGGCGTATTCACAATAGGCATCTTTGCTGTTACACATTTTTTTTCATCCATCCATCCATCAATTTCCACTTATCTGGGATCAGGTTGCAGTGGCAGCAGGCTAAGGCTCCTCCTGTGGGATCCAAAGGCCTTCCTGGGCCAGATGGGGTATATAATCCTGGCAGAATTCTGGGTCTGCCACAGAGCCTCGTCACAGTTTCACATGCCTGGAAGACCTCTAACTTTGGTTATATAGAACGCTAAATGGCTCATATTAACGACTCCGGTGCCCAATATTGCAAGTGTCCACCAGAGGACTCCCCATGGGACATCGTCGTAGGTCTGTTAGGTTTTAGTTTAAATTTTGGATTAGGAGCCAAAAGCAGAGCCAAGGGACGAGGAAGGTTTAACTGAGTTTGTTTATAGAAGAAGTTGAAGAAAGTTGTTTTGAGTGCGATGGGCGGAGTGGAGGAAGAGGTGACTGACAGGGAGCTTGGTGAAGGCTCTGGCAGCGCCTGAAGCAGGAGGAGAAGAGAACAACGATTAGAGGTTTGTGCAGAATTAACTTTTGAACAATCAACACTGATAAAACTACCGGTATGACTGACGGAATAATCTGGCACGGAGTGGAGGAAGAAGCCAGGCTTAAATAGAACCCACCATGCTCCCTGCAGAGAGAGAGAGAGAGAGAGAGAGAGAGCAACACAGAAGGCAAAGAAAAACAAGCAAAAAAGAGAAAAAAAGAAAATCTAATACGAAAAACCTGTAGTCACAGGTGTAAAGGTGAGAAGGTCTTCTCCAAGTCCACAAAGCACATGTAGACTGTTGGGGAAAACTCACTCGATGTCCCCAGCAAACCAACACAGCCAGGGGCCTTTGAGTATCCTTACACCCATACGGCAGCTCTCACCCAGGGCAACTCCAGGGAAGGAAAGACAGCTAGTGCAGAATCTAGGAGTTTTCGTCCACAACCAGGGTTTCAGGTGATCTGAACTATATTAGGCTGGCACTGCTACACCCTAGCGCACTCGGTCCTGCTTTTTCATCACCAGAGAAGTGATGTTCCATGTCTCTATAGCCAGTATGCACTGCCAGAAATATGTGCCCAGGTCCCCCCTACTGCCTGCCGGCCAACCCCACCAAGGTCTGGCTCCAGCTTGTTGACGGCCAGTTGGCACGCTCACCAACTAGCACCAACCTGTCTCGTAATGTCCTTTTGTAGCAGGAAATTCAGCTGGAAGGTGTATAAAAACAGTGAGTTTCGCAAGTTCTGTGAGCTTTTATTTTGATAAACAAAGCATGGAAAGACACAAAATGTGAAGAAATGATTTGAGATGCGTCACATACACGCCGATGCATGCAAATGACTATTGTCCTTCAAAGTAATATGTGGATAAGGGTAAAAAAGTCAGTCTGCTGGTTTGTAATTGGTTTAAGGGGCCAACCACACACACATCTGGCAGTTGGCTATTGGTCGTGGCTAATAGTCAATAGTTATGATTTCAAAGAGAAAGGTTCTCCAGTGTCAAACTCCACCTCAAGTCAGAATGCAAATCATCGGAAACATTTTTTTTCCTCACTTTTTTGTTTTTTTTTAAATAGAAGTGAGCAGCAGGGAAATTTTTTCATGAAATGCCTGAAATGAAAAATTGTAATTTTAACCCATTTAGATCACATCCTCGATTATATTGTCGCCTATTGAACGATATATGCCAAAAAAACTGACCAAAAACAGATTTCTTTGTATTTCTATATTAAAATCCGATATTGTTTTCTTGTGGTAAAACCCCATGTCATATGAAATTACATCACCATGTATGAGCCAGTTTTTCAAATTGTTGCCTGCCATGAATGTTGCTGTCCCAAGACCTGAGTTTCGACATTTAAAATTTAGATTGCTGGAACAACACATCATTTGACATTATTGACACTGGACAATGGGGAAATGGGGGAATTAAAGTAAACCTTCAGAATTTAATTGGAGTGGAGAATGTTTCTTCTGCTGAATGCATTTCAGTGTGTTATATGTGAGTATGGACAATGCTTATGTGTATAGTGTATGTGTAATCAAAAGAATTGAGCAGAGTGTAAAGACAGACAACTGTCTAGCACCACCTTTAAATAGCTCCACAAAGACAGTGACTATTTCTATAAGCAGCAGAATTGCCACTGGCTACCACCTCTTCAAATTACGATGGATTTTTATCTGGCACTGAATAATTCACTGCATGTGACTCTTTCACGGTTGATAAAATTGAAATAAGACTGAACGAAGACATTTGCTGAAATGCCCCTGCCTGTGTCTTCGCCTTGCTTTCTCACTGCATATGTTGAGTCATTTCATTCTATTAATTGTATCCGCTCAAGCAATGAGTGTTGGCACATAACTTTGCAGAGCAATAAAACAAACAAACCAAAACAGATAATAACAGAAGGCTTCACCCCTTTGTACAAAAGCTTCTTACATAGCATCGCCTCAGGTTTTTTTTAAACCATCCTGAGGGTGTGAATTCCCTAAATCTGGAAAATATTTTGCTCTGGTCTTGCTTCGGAGTGCATCCAAAGTCCCCTACAGACGTACCGTAAGACTAAGCTGGCATTGGGGAGGGGAACACAGATAGCATGTGTATCACCCTCTGGAGCACTGATGCAGGATGTTGATTGCTGAATCAGAGGGTATAGCTGGGACCTCTGCAGTGTCAATAATTGGGAGAGGGAGCCTGCTGACAAGGCAGCAGAAACTTTATGGAGGGACTAACGGCTGGAATAAACTTCAACAGACATGAGTGAGAATAACCAGTCTGTGTAGATACATATCAGTACATACAGTCAACTTTTGTGCTGAGTAGTCAAGTTAGAAAAAGAGAGTGGAGACTGTTATATTTATGTTTGTGTAGGTTCTCAGTCATCCAGGTTGAGGTAGTCTCAAGTGCTTCAGTTGGAGGCATCTGGACTTCTTTTTGGTTGTTGTAGTCACATCTATAGTCTATTAATGTCAAATATCCCACCGTTCGTAAATTTTAGTGCTTTTGAGCTATATGTGTCTTTGTTGCAACTGTTTTTGCTGCTGCCTACCTTGGCCAGGTCTCCCTTGAAAAAGAGATTCCTAATCCCAATGGGACCAATCTGGTTAAATAAAGGTAAATTAAAAATGAAAATTAAATCTAGATAAATTCTGAATTAAGTGGGAATTGAATTGCAGGTGCAGTTCATATAAAACATCAGAAAATATAATAATCATGTAACAAATTGAGAACATTTGTGCAAGGAGAAGTATGACACAATAAACTGAATTAAGAAAAAATAGATAACCAAGGCACCTGCAAACTGACACTTTTGCCACCACAGCCATAAAATTATATATGAACAACATAGCAATTCTTTTGTTGAATTAAAGTCAACTAATGTGAATTCCTCATAGGTGAGTTGAGCTGGTGATACTGAACAAATGTAAGGCAAACATTATAAATGTTTTTATACATGCTCTGTTTGCCATATAAAAACCAACTCTTTTGCCCAAGTTTTATGTTGTCTTTCACCTACGGTACCTTACCAGGAAGTAACCTTACTAAACCTGACAGGTCTTTTATGGTTGAATAAATCATTCCACTCTCACAATTTGTGGAATTTGAGCTTTTTCCTTGAACCACTGATATGAAAGCATATTTGCCACCAGTCTTTTCTAAATGGTCTTTGCCACTTAAATATTCAGCTATTTCAACACATGTGTTTAAAGCATTTTTCATGCCTTTGTCTTTTAGATTAAACACTGCCCTTTCATGCTGTCACTTAAAATACATACAGTGGGCTATCTGAGGGTGAAGCATGTTGGAAGAGTCACCAGGAGTTTCCCTAATGAAATCTGATATTCTAATAGCCTAGTGCATGACACACAGCCTTTATAGTATGCTGCACACTATCCAAGCACGCATTATACTCTAAATCCAGCATCATATGCTGCTTGCTAACCACAGTGAAGCATCTTATTCTTGCAGTTAAGGCCTATAGTGGGTAAAATTACTTTTGAAAATTAGTTGCCACTAATTAGTACTTTTAATTGCATAGCTGAATACAATTCGTGGTTGTGTATGTAGTTCTTGGAGTATTGTTTATCCTCTGTCTTTTGCTCACATCCATTAAAGGCCACAGTGACCCTTTATAGCAAACTGCACATCATCTACAAACAAAAATAGAAAGATGGTTGCCGGTTTCTGGGCTGTAAATATATAATATATTCCACATAATTGGTAACAGTCTTTGTTTGTCAGTTTTTGTTCTTTTTGCAGTTGGGAGGTTGTTATCTTATTTTCTTGTGTGAATTCTTGGTACAAACTGTAGCTACAGACATTGATAGAATGTACTGTAGCATGTTCCCATCCATGCACGTGTCTGTTCCAGAGTATGACCAAACCTTGTCCATACTAAGTCAAATCATCAAGTCATCACAGTCAAGTCATCACAGTATATAGGCTGTCAAAGGTTGTTGTGATGCCTTGTTACACTGAGTATGTGGATGTCAGTGTTGATTCTGCTGCTCTCTTACCAGTTTGTCAGTTTGAAACCAGCTCAAGGCAAACAATATGCATTTTATGACACAGTGATGTGGTAAATTGAGCCCTGAAGGCAGCAGAAAATTAGTGTGTGTGTGTGTGTGTGTGTGTGTGTGTGTGTGTGTGTGTGTGTTTTATTCTCACGAATGTGTGGTCTTGGATTCTTTGGCCGTCGGGCTACCCTACAGTACGACAGGGTCTTTCATAATGCACAAGTGACTGTACAATGTGGGACATCAGCCAGGATATTTATCACAAATACACAAAGTTCGCACTCTCCCACACACACGATTATGCATCAATTCTAGCTGCGACATCACATCGACTTCCATTAGTTAATGTATAACCTAAGCCTGATATTATTGAAGTTCTACCTAAACCCAACCTAAACTCACCACGACTCCAACTAGGAAATCAGAAATGATGTTTTGCCAAACTGTGGTCAATGTTAGTCCCCATGAGAACTGCTGGTCCCAACAAGATTAGTGCAAAGTAAAGGTAAAGACAATAAAGGTTCCCACCTGCACCACTCTCATATTTTTTATTCACATATAGGCACTAATTCTTAGACTTACTTTAATATGCTTTGTAAATAAGCAGGCAATTCATTCACTCAATGCCTTTCACTTTCAGCTTTTTAAAATGAAAAGGACATTGATCATTTACATTATTTGCCATTTGTGTTTTATATTATATTTCAGTCAGAGGTGAAATATGTACTCAGATCTTATAACCAGCTTTTGAAATTCCCCTAAAAATCAAATAATCAATGAATATTACCTATAATATTCTCCCAATTCATCCAAACGCTTATGTACAAACTTTATCACAACAGGAAATAGCACAATGTTTCAATTTGCGTAGTCAATACAGTATATACAAGTGAGCTAACTCTGAAAAAGCAGCGAGCTAGCAACTGATAAATTAATTTTTTTGAAAAGGATTATTTTGACAGCAAAGTTGGCACTTGGCAAAAAACCCCAAAACAAAACAAACTTTAAGTGAAAAGCTGTATTTGCTGAATGCATTTCTCAAAACTTTTGATTAAGACTCCAAAGACGTCAGTCGACAGATACTACGGTGACATTTTAAATCATCTCAGTCAACAACAGTGTGAGGCCAGTTGTCAGGATGCTGAAACTGACTTCCTATGAAACTTACTATAGGTTTTGGTGATGATCCAGCCAGCACTAATTGCATTTAAAAGTAAACCAGCAGTCAGAAAATATTTCCATTTACAGAGCAGAGTAAGGCAGTGTTAGCCAGAAGTCTCCTTTCTCTGACAACTCCTCATCAATCACAATGCAGGACCATGGACATTTTTCTATTCACAGCTTTTTATATTACTTACAGAGTAGAGCTGATGTTTACACTTGGTCAAATCCTCTTTCTGTCTGACACAACAAACTTTGTTTATCTTTGATAAGATAAATGATCTGCAGTGTTTTGGAATGCTGGGTCAAAGACAAGCGAGTTGGTCTAAAACGAGAAAGGTGCTGACTTTGCTCACTGTTGCCTTCCATGCTCTCTGTAACTGCCTTTGTGATGCTTTGTGTTTTGTTGCCAAACTGGTATGTGCTCACCACCTCTTTGGTTGGTCAGTTGGTTTGTTTGTTAGCAGGATTATGCAAAAATACAAGATAGATTTCAATGAAACTCGGTGGAAGGACAAGGACGGTGATCTGGATAAATGGGTGAATCCAGGTCTTGGCGGATATGTACCCTGCTGAGTGCCTTTCTAGTTGTCAATATGTTATGGTTAAAGATGTGTGTTCTGCGATTTGTGAGGGAATTTAAACGTCTCAATAGAAAATAAATATGTGGAATTGAATTAATGTTCCATATTCATTTATTTCATTGAAACTCATCTTGAATTTCATCCAAATGTGGAACAACGTAACCCTGCAGTAAAGGGCTTAATTTTGCAGCCACTGTCTTGTAAGCTGTAGACTGACAGCTTTTGGCAGTGACAGCATCTCCAGCATTATGTCCTGTCAGTGAATTAAACTAATTGCCAGAGTATGAACAGTATTTATTAGTCTGATCTATATCCATAAGGCTAATTCTATGTCACAAGTCAACGTTTTATGCTGCTGCGAGAATGAAAAATGCAAGTAACAGGCCACTAGTTGTGAAAGCACTATGATGTATGTGTGGTGCGTTCTCCTCACTTGAATGGGCAAAGCTTTGGCCTCTGAGTATATGCGTCTTGATCTTGTCTGTTTCCCTCTGTGTCATCATTCAAGATGTATTATTGAACAGACCACAGAAGAAACATTCCCCTTCCAGAGTGCAATGCACATTACAGCCATTTAAGCACAGAGCATTTTCTGAGACCACCGTGATTATTCCACTCATGACACACAACAACAAAAGTGTGCAATTATATTATACATTGCATTTAGGTGGAGAGAGGCAAACATTACAACAAATGACTGAGCCATGGAAACACAGCAGACCCATTTCCCTTCGATGCGTGGCAGTCCTATTATCTCTGCAATGTATTGATCACAGGGACTCGACCGACGGGAATAATCCTTCAGAGAAGTGCACAGGAATAGACAGCATTGTTGATAAACCCGCATTACTATATCCACAAGTTTTCAGCCCCACAAAAAAGCTGACTTGTGTTTCCAAACAGAACATAGAACCACAGTTGCCAACCATAATTTATCATTAATCCAGGTGAAAGCAAAACAGATTTAAAATTGTAATATTTGCTGGTCGGAACAAAAGAACATTGTCCACAGAGCAGCTACATTACAATTAACTTATCCACAAGTGAAACTATCTCCTATTGATGCATGTAACCTTTTATGTTCCTCATCCTGAAATCATACACACATTTCTGTTCTGTTGACAAATGGAAGGATATGAACACTTGGCTTGGCACTGTAATGGATGGTAAACATTAACACGGGTGGAACAATGTTTGTCAAATGTGTTAAAACTGTAACACATTCATCTCCTGGGCTTCTCGTGTTGGAAAATGGTGGATAAAAACCATCCTGACATTCTTTCATGATGAATTCCTGTGTGCAGCTGGAATGCGCACAAGTTCTTGTGTGTGCATGGATATTTGTTTTAGATGCCCATAAAAACCACGCAGCGGTGTGTTTGACTTATCTTTGTCAGTGGCCCCTTCCAATTTGAGACACGCTCTTCACTCATTCAGAACACTTCCTGTCATGCACCTGTGAAGGACAGAGGAAGTGAAGCTTCTACTCCTGCTGCATACATAGCAGTGTACAGGTATCGCCTCCTTCATTGCAAAGTTAATATTACCTGTCAGCAGCCCAACGTACAGCCTCCTGATTATGATTGATCAGGTTCTTACCATGCCGCGTTGTATGCCAAAAGACATTTACTACTTTTGAGCAACAGCAGTCGATGGAAAGAGATCATGAGATGCGCTGAGGAAAGCAGCTAAAAAAAAAAGTCATACGATGTCGTGTGCATCTCAACTACCTTGTTGGAAAACGGGAGTAATGAGAAACTAAGACGTTACTGCAGTTTGATTGGCACTTTGACCTGACAGGTTTCTTAATCGTCACACTCTTTGCGATAATAATCAGTTATTTGTGCCTCCTGCTGTGTGTGATAGCAGATTTATGGAAATTAGGGCAACATAATCCTGATCAGGTTGTGTCGGCTTAGTGTGTGCACAAAGCTCTACGACCCTGCGGTAATTGGCTCTTACAAGTTTCTAAATCTTGCTTGACATACCAGCAAATCCTTAGGTCCCTGCTGTTTTTGTTATTGTTTTTTTTTTTTTTTTTTTTTTTGCAGTGACCTTGGTTTAATGTCAAAGCTTTGGAGCAGGCTTGTTCTGAATGTGGAGGGGATAGGTTGCTTAACTTAAGATTCCATGTGCATTGCACTGGAATTTTGCTTGCATTCCTGAAAACACTACATGCAAAGTAAGGCAGTGCAGTGCTGGGATGAAACAAAAATAATTCTGATGAAGAAAGACATTTCAGGTAGAGTCATGTGACCTCAGAACCTGTCAGTCTCTTTCTCTGGGAAAAGAATAGAATGAGAAGAAGGAGCTGGAATCTCAGTCCTCAAAAGCACACTAATTACTCTAAAACACTGATAACATTGAAATCCTTAATTTCCTGTAGATTTTGCATAATGGCTTATTTACTTGACACAATTGACAACAATTAGAAAAGAGTCTTAGATCTCTTGTGTAAAATACCATAGTGTTTTTTCCACAATGTTGACTTGAATGTCAAATGGAAGACACTAATTTGCCTTTCACTAAGAATGAAAATAGTAGTAATGAGCCATTGCTTTGTCATCGATGTAACATTAAATCTAATTACTTGTTTCATTTAAAGTACTATAAAAAACAACAGGAGCAATATTTTCTTTTTCTAGGACAGTGAGGCACAGTTCTCACCCTGAATTAATTTTGGCACTTCCTTTTGTCAAGATAATACAAATATACAATGCATCAGTTTAATTTTACCAGTTAGCTAACTTTTTTATGTAACCAGTGGTTGTGACTTTGTGCCTAAACTGTCAAGGATAGAGAGACAGGAAAAGGTCTGCTAACCAGACACACTTACAGTATGTACATTGCACTATTTGCTCAGGTTGTGTGTATTAACTTGTAGAACTCTAACATTTTGATCTGAGGTCATTTAAGTAGACAAAAGTTTAATTCAGAGGATGGAAATTACCACAGAATCACTTGTTATTTTGAAATAATGTGCCAGTTTATTGTCCAAATAAGACTCCTGAGATAAAAAAAAAACCCAAAACACATGCATGTTCTGCTGTATATGTGTGTATTTGTATCAGAAGACAAAAACTGAAAGTGCACAGCTCCATCCACACTTGACTGAACCCATAGTTGTTGTTAAAGAAAATAACTGAATTTCCTGAGCCTCCTTCTCCAGAACGGTTAAGTTCACCAATGCTAAGGTAACATTGAAACTATGAGCAAGGTTCCACTTCGAGAATGGTGACACTGGAACACATTGGTGGTTTTCCTTATGAAAAGACCAGTATTAACTGACTTTAGAATTACTGCTGGCAGTATCACAACCATTATTATTTCCTCAGTTTAATTGTGCTGTTTGCATGACTCAAAACAAGCAACCATGGCTTTGCCCTCACAGATGTGTTGTTGTGGGCTGACAGTGCTCAAGCATCTCATGTGTGTCTTTATTACATATGGGGGGGGAGACAGTCACTCATCTGTGACTCAATTACACGAAGAAGACAACAAAGGAGCGGTAGAATTGGTTTTGTCTGGGATCCACATAGCAATCATATTTGCTGCCTATAAATTGAATTAGAGGATAGGACAGGGAGCAGGTAAAAGACAGGCACAAGGGAGCTCTTTGCTCGTCAAGACTAATTGTGTGTCTGAGTGTCACAAAGGCTTGAAGAGAGACAGCGCTGCTCTAATCAGAGGGCTGTGTGCTTGTTCATCAGCCCAGAACCTTTCTGCACCATCGACTCCACTGACTGGGCCTGTGACAACAGAAGAAATAACCGTATACTGATTGCAGCCTCAACCCTATACCAGTGAAATACACTCCTCTTCTAAAGCTACATAATAATCAGGTAAATGTACTACACAGCATATTAAGGTGGCTGGCTGGGTGGCTACAGCTAATAATTCAGGCACAACAACATTCAGTGCTCTGAACTGACAACAGAAAAAGCCATACGACATAAATTAGCTGCTACATAATGATATTGTTTTACATAAGTCAAAGGGGACATAATTTCACTTATGTTTTTACCTGGGTGCATTAGATATGAGTTGCCGTCCAGTGAGTCACTCTGTTTTTAAAAGGTGCTTTTTATGCTGCTCTTTCTGCTCCATTGGTTTTGTACACAGTAGGTGAAGTACCCAGCATGACCTCTCTATGAGTATACATATTGTGGAAATTTGTGTAAACCTACTGGACCATGGAGCGCCCCAACTGAGCGCGAGGCTGAAATTGACTAAGTCATCAGAGAATGCTATGGCACAAAGTCTGTGTTTCTGCATCAGTGTCACTGGCAATTTCATACATTTACTCTCAAAGCTCATAATCTGTATCCAAACTCACTCCCTATTCCCTATAAATGATGAATTAATACAACACAAGGATTCAGTGCCCTTACATCATTGGTGGGCATAATCTAGCTCATCAACTCTTGATAATTTTAACAGTAATAACACTTTAGACCAACCATTATTCCCCCATCGGGGAATATCCAATGTCCGGGAAAATCCAAACTTTCACTTAAAAAAAAGTTCAAGGTTAAAGAATCAGACAAATATTATCAAGTACTATTTCTTGCTTCCACTTAACCCTCTGGGGTCCAAAGTGATCAGGTGATTGTGTGATGATCTGATATTTTTGTAAATTTAGCAACATCAAACACAGTGATTGTATTTTTCTTCTTGGATCAACAGAAAACACAACCTTTGTGAAAAGTAGTTCTGAACACATGCACATATAACTGTAAAAACACATGGTAAGCATTGTTATGAATTGTTTTGGTCATCCAAAGTGGTTGCACATGGTCTGCTATGTTCAGATGACAAATTGACTCATGTCAGTCTCTGTTGTATATACATGGTTGTTCACACCTGACCCCTCCCCACTGGCTGGGCTGAAGCAGCTCTGCCTCCACCTCTCTGTGATGTTAATGAATTTACATCAATATCAGGGCAAGACACAATCACCTCATCACCTCAGATTGGCCTTATTTTCTATTTTATTTATACTTGCTTTATTGGGGATTGCAGTCAGCGCAGGAAAGGTATAATCACCTGGAGCCATCCTGGCCATGGAGTCACAAGATCGCAGGGAGCCTCTTTGACTCCCCCCCCCCTGTTGTTTACAGTTTGCTCCTAGCTGACTGGTGAAACAAGTTATTGTTACCTTTATACTGTAAAATAGATATTTTCAATGTAACCATCGGGCCTTTAGCTGGTGTGTCATTCATGACACCATGTAATTTAACGATATAAATTCGGCCAGCACTACAAAATGGTGAAAACCTTATATAGTACTATATAATGATTAGGGACTGATTACGGAAACAGTCCATTTACTACAGTAGTGCTCCAGTTCTCCTATATTCCCCAGCTTTCTCTGCTAAGGTATGCCTGAGAGCAGAGTGAATAAATAATTTAGAATGTAGAAATATATGCAGAAATGTGAGCAACTCTTTTGTCGACATTTGTGTTGTGCCGGGCAGCACAACTACATGATGTATACACCCCGCAGTATTTCCCGCTGCCATCTGTGTTTACTCCTGCATACCCCTTACAGCAGTTTCACAATACGCAGGTAAGATCTGCAGGAAGCCAGCACTCAGAATACCAGCCAAGATTCTCTGTGTTACTGCTTTTAATTAGAAACACATTCAGGTGGTGACTGGGGAGGTCAGTGCACCACTGTGCCAGCAGCTCCCCTGACAACTCATATGGCCAACAAGGTGGCAGTGACAGTGACACTAGAGTCACTGATGAAGCAGGCAGCGTTGCACAGGAGCAAAATATCTGACAATAGCAGACGCAATAAAACAGAAGAGATTACTGTTATATAGTGATAAAAATGTTATACTACGATACAATGAATAGAAAATGCCAAAAATGGAGCCAAAATACACAAACACATTAATTTCGTAATATTATTTTGTCCTCATTTTCCAGGTTTTAATTCAGTCTCTTACACAACTTGAACATCCACATTCGACCAAGCCTTCTTCTGGTCAGATGGTTGATTAAACCCTTAACGCAGATTGTCGCCGATACGCGTCGTACCGCTTGCATTCAGACTGCAGCCGAGACTTGAAATCAGCTTGAAAGCAAAAACACAAATGATTGGTTTTATTTATATAATTGTAAATAAATTCAGGCTTCAGGGGTTTAATTGTTCTAAAAAGAGTAGAGAGACAGAGTGACAGAGATACAATCCAAGTGTAGATTGTGTGTATTATATATATATAGGTATGATATCTGATTTAATCACTGATGACACACGGCCTGATCAAAAATCAAAGAACACCTCACACCTCAGTGTTTGCAATAAATCCTCCTTTGTATCAGTGTAACTAGTATTCTTTGGAATCCTCATTAAAATTCCCCGGCACTCCTATGGTTGATTTCGGAGACTCACGCATTTACTGATATGCTAAATTAAAACAAACAAACAAATGGGAATGATGCAGCATTTCTCACTGAGGGATTCAATTACAAATGGTGAAATCCTGAGGAAACAGAGCAGTGGTGAAAACAAACAGAATGGGTGACCTCAGCTGAGAATGACAGCGTACCCTGAGGGACTGCCATTTCTGATCTGCTCTCCGAGTTCTTCACAGTGTGAAAAGCCTTTTATGATTTTCCCCCATTCTCTATCTCTGTACTCTAAGTTTGGTTTTCCCTACCGTTCCACTGTTTCCTCACAGTATTTTTCTGCTAGAATATCCTCAGATGTTTAAAAAAATGAATCAGTAAAGCATTGAAAGACTTGAAATATAGCACTTGACTTATATACAGCAAACACGGTATCTTTACAGAGTCTTCATGCCATGTATTTAGCTTATTTTGTTTACAATTTGTGATGGTTTACTGAGTTTAGGTTGGTGCGTTCTGTGGCTGTTATCATAATTTGCCATGTTGTGATTTACGCTTCCTGTCATTTTACTTTTGCCTTTGTAATTAGCCTGATTACTGCGACCTGCTACTTATATCTTAGTATCTTTTGGGTCAAATGCTCTCAGTGCTTAGTATTTCCAGTGTTCTGGCAGAGTTGTTTCACTATTTCACTATTCACTATTCTGTAGCTCTTTGATTTTGAAAAATATTATAGGATTATATTTGCTTAGAGTGTTTGCATCTCAGTTCCTCACTTCCTCACGTTGCTTGCCAAAGGTGACACAGCTATGCTGAACAGGGAATAGTAAAAAAAATGTGTGTGATTTAAGGAGAAACAAATAAACAAGCCAGAGCTTTCATTTTGACATCTGATGTTTGTTTTGTTTTGCTCCCTGCCTTAGTGTGAGATTGAATGTGTTTTCATATTAGCAATAATAGCTTGTTACATTTGCTCTCCTTCAGTCACTGCTGCAGTTATGTTAAGATACCAGGGGAGATGTTGAAGTATTCATAGAATATTTGATTTCACAACCATTTGTACTCTTCTGTGATACAGAATTGTTTATAGTGCTGTATTGCAGGGTTGTTGTTTTTGATTTTCAAATCAAAGAGAAGCACATTATGAAAATAACAATTCCATTAATGGTTCTAAATGTTTTGTAAGAATATTGCACGTAGGATTTGTGTTGCAAATGTAGTGAAGCGGTGAACTAAAGCGGCGTTTTCTGTTCAGTTTCAAATACATTTATCACCTCGACCTGCAAAGACGTGAAAAGTTAAAAGTTCCAGAAATAAACAGTAGATGGCAGCGCAGAGATAGACCCAAAGTATCAATCTTTAAGTTCAATTAGACATTATGATGTTTATAGATGGATGTCAACATTTATTAAATTTGGAGAATATTATAGCAGGTGCTGTCAAGTAATAAAAATGGTTATAGATTCCCAATCATATTTTATTAGAGGAACAATACTACTATTTTTGTGGATGTGAAGGAAGATAGGGAGGACAACCACTCAGTAGCAAGTGGTGTTATGGTTTAAGGGAAAAAAAAACTGTCTGCTGGATATTGCTCACTCAATAAATGCGTTAGATCTACCAATATGTGTTAAACGCAGGTAGGAAAATGATTTCTTTTCTGAAGATTTGCATGACTTTTCTTAATGTTGAAAATAACTGTGCATTTCTCTTAAACATAAAGAGTCTCAGCCTTTTCTTCTCAGATTCTTGCTATTAATTTTAGAATGCTACTCTCAAACCTGCATTTAGCCTGCAGGGCAAATGCTACTTCAGCTGAAAAATAAAAAAAAAATATATAAACACTGTTGATGTTGAAAGATTATGAACTAGCTCCATACGCAAACTTTACCTTTTCTCCATTTCATTGATTTGCATCTTTTGTTAATTGCCTTGCCTTTGCTTTGCCTTGATTACAGAACCCCCTGGTGTCAATATTGTTGTGTATATCGACTTTTATTTAGCACGTTTCCTCCTTGTGTCATCTTCTAAGTCTGTGTGCCTCCATCTGTCTTTGTCAGTTGTGTGTGCCCCTGTGTGTACATTTATGTCAGGGTCCTCTAGTATCAAGTGTCTGTCTGTTGGGGTCATTTAGTGTTTCCTTTCTTGTTTTGAAATCCCGTTGTGTCTATTCCCCACTTCCTGTCTAGTCTTGTCCCTCAGGTGTGTCTGATTACTCCCTCTCCCTAATGTGTCCCACCTGTGTCGTATTGTCTACCTCTCCCTCGTGTATTTAACCCCTGTGTTCCCTTCCTCCTGTGTCAGATTGTTTTGTCTTCTTAGTGAACAATCCAGTGTATGATCCATGTCAGTGTCCTTGTGTTCGATCATCTTTCCGTATTCCGTTCACTGAGTTTGCCTAATCCTTGTCTGTACCTTTGCCTAGTTTTGAATTCCCGGTTTGACCTTGTTAATTAAAACGACGATTGTTTTAGAAAGCCCCCCGTGTGACTCTCTACTGGATCCTGATCATTTACTCTAGCACTCTCTGTATCCTGGA
>KV751414.1:136153-158460 GCA_001698575.1 Mola mola
GAAATTCTTTACCTTTACCCAAAAGTTTTCTTTTTTATTAATGAACAACTGCACTCAACCTGCTCTGTCTGCAGTGTCTCCTACTGGGTCCAGTCCCTGTTGTGTAGTGTTTCTTAATAATCTGTTCAAAGTTTTGCAAACGTAGCCATTACCGTGGGCACTGTTTGCTAATGTGTTAGCACAGTTTATAAGATGTGCCCACGTATTGAAACACTTTTTTTTCTTCACCTGACACCAGGGGGGCTGCATACATGACAGTCACCATAATTTCTTGGTTAGATGTCAGCAGTTCAGTTACTTACAAGCACTGTTACGCAAACATCAATGGAAATCTGTTTTTAGATAAACAGTAATAAAACAAAACTCTCAAACACACCTTTAAGCTCCTCGAACTCGTGGGAAACTAGAACTTTGAATTGGTATTAGTTTGAGGGCAGTATGTGCAATTCAATTTTGAAATTGATGGAAACCAAGGGAATGAAGTTATGTGCGTCTGAAATGAGCGTGGGTGCAGAAGTAGCTGTACGGGTGAAAAACAGCAATGAAAAATGGCGTAGGCGTTAGTGGTCCCTGATGGATAGATTATTAATTCCTTCTGGCTTTACTTATACTGTACTTGACTGCAAATGTCAAAGCATTTTAAACACAAACGTGAATATGCATATGCAGCTACTGAGGGGATGTCAGAGAAGAAATCAGTGGATGAGTCCATATTCTAGGCATGCTGCACACAGTGCTATGTAGTACTATCAAGTCAACTACAAAGTCATCATTAAAATCTTACCTTCGGAATCCTAAACCTAAACAGTTTTAACTCTATTACTGACTGTGTTTTATTCAGATTCAGTTTATTCAGATATACTAAACTGATATTACTGTTGTCGACGTTATGTGCAAGATATTCACTCCTAAGAAAAACTAATAAAAACTGCACAATCAATTCACCTTATGGGAGCCTACATAAAATATGGTTTTCAAATCATTCTTGGACAAAAGTGTGTCAACAATACAACACAACACTGTGCTCTGTGGGAATATTAGACTACCTCTACTGTATATTGCTTCTGAGAGTAAATTTGAGCAACTTCTAATGGTGCAAAAACAACTTTTACAATATAAAGTTAGCACAAGAGTAGTCGAAAAAAACTGTAACACATATGGTTTTTAATTACTAATTAAACTGTTGTGTCCATTTCCTTACACTTTGTTTCTCAGTTAATACCCAACATATTCATTGACAAAATGATGCAATGCATGCTTTTGCAGCCTCTTAGAAATGGGCTTGATTTTTGCTATGGAGAGCCATTTATTTGAATTTACACTTGTTATTTTCTATGCAGTCCAGATCATACCAGAAATCAGTACTTTCATTCTTGTTTTTTGTGACAATGCTACCTTCCTGTCATTTTGTAGTTACAGATAGTGTACCTGCCTTTAAGCAATGCAAAGCCTACTGTCAACATCACATTCAGGATCTGGTGTCATTTTACTCACACTTTCTGTCTCCTGAACTGCGATCTGATCGAAGAGCAACTTCTAAATATGCAGCAGAACATATGGAAGAAGACTCTGTGCTGTTAATAACACTCATTTATCGCTGTCTGCCTGATGACACTTTCGTAGTACTCAATTAACCCTATTTATGAGTTTTGACACAATGTTCAAGGCACTCAGCGACAGAATTCATGTGGCATACTTGAAATTCTTATGCATTTTCCATAAATTTATCAAGAAGGTCACAGAGGGGTTGTGAATTGAAACAGAAGTTGTCCTGTATCGAACGTTTGGCACAATAGAACAATCTTATATATCTTTTTTCAATCTGACTGCAATTGAAGAGCAAGGATATATAGCAATATGTCACATGTCATTGTGAATATGGTTGATGTCATTCTATAGCTGTATGGCAAGCTCAGTAGTTTTAGTGTCTATATCCTTAAGATCTTCATTTCCACCTCTTATCAGACACAGGTATAAAACCAAAGCTGCTGTGGTGTGCTGTGATTTATTACAAAAGAATTGGCTTGGGATTTTTTTTCAGCACCTTTAATAACCTCAAAGACTGGCTGTGAAACATAAAGAAATTCAATCATTGGAAAGGTTCTCCCCAGGATGTCTTATTATTATGCTGCATTTTAGCTTACCCATTTTGACTGATGTCTCATCAGGACCCGTATGGTGGGATGAATTTGACTATCAGGCCTCCAAGAGTCTCAATCTTTTATTTCTCCTCTCTGATGCTTCCCAAAATATCTGCTTGGTTTCTCTGCTACAAAGAAATCCAGGTATTTCATAGTGAATCAGACCAGAAGTTGCCAAATGCCCTCAAATAAAAACACACGTAGCTCACTGGTATTACTTCTTGTAAGCGATGGATCTTTATACAGTATATCATTGCCGTGCTAATGATGCATTGTTAATATCACTAGAGTGACAGTATGTGAGTGTGCGGGGATAATCATGTGCGTACAGGTACATGTGTAGCTGTTTAGATGGGGTTTAGATTAAAGCACATGTTAACCTGGCAATTTAATACATGGATGATGAAGAAAATGCAGAATAAAGCATTCTTTCCAAGCCAGGGCTTGACTGCTCCCCATCTTTATCGTTTCCCTCCCCAAATGACTTTTACATGTTAAATGTAATATCACATGACATTTTTAAACAATATAATTGTTCATCCTCTAAAACGAAATGAGTGGCACACTGTGCCGTGATAAAGGACTTTGTTCAAAATAATCATGTCCCACAACCCCATAAAATGCTCGGCCCCCGGCCCCCATCTGATTTAAAATATTTGAGCTAACACATGGACGGCCATCAAATTTGACCCAAAATGTATGACTATAATCTTGAATTAACAACTTTTGGCGGTGATGACATTCAGGAGAGACAAGTAAATGAAGTAAAGATATTTTTTCATTACTGTAGATGATATATGGTAATGAAGTCAGAAAGTCTTGCTGCTTAGACTCGAGAGGGAGATTTTGTGATTGAGGGAACTCTACCACAAGCAGGACCAAAAAACAAAACCCAGGGAGCTGTAATTACTCTGCGCTGGATATGCTATGGCTAATGAGGTAATGAAGCTGGTGGTTTGAGAAGATGGGCGGTGGTGGAGAAGCGGAACAAGCATCATGAACATAATGAAGGCACAGAGAGAGACAGCAGCAAATGGCAGCAAGGCTAATAATGGAGCTTTTCTTTGCTATTCGATAGCACAGTCTAGTTGTTGAGAACAGTTGCTATCACAATTGACAGCAATTAACAATGACAGCAAGAAATTCTGATGGTGTGAGTGGAACATCATGCCGTTTTCACATGTGCACCATCAAGAAATTTAGAATTAAATTTGCTTTCTGGAGAAGGAGATTTCCAGCCTGTGCATGTAACGTCTATTTTTTGAAATAAAATCACCGGTTCAGGAACCAACAGTTAGCTAGGCCCAGCATGAATTGGTTAGTGTGGATGTGTTTCACTGTGACCAACCAGTTCACCAGGTGGTCCATTTGACTGCCAAGCTCAGGCTAAACAACTTTCAAAGTCATCAAATCACTGTGCAGTTAACACTATATGATTAAGTTGAAACTAAACAGCTGGCAGGGGGGTCACACACAAAATGATCTTTCACCAGGCAAAACTACATTCTGTCTGCTATTCGAACTATTATCAGTCACAAAACACACCTGAGAAGTGACAAGGGAGTGAAGGCAAGTCATTCCATCAGGGAATTTCAAAATAGACATTGCATAAAAAATGCTAAGGTTTGTTCTTAAATATATGAGAAAAGAAAACGATTAGGAGCTCCAAGTGTAAGGTCAGTATGTAAACTGGTACAAATGTTCCTCTTTTATCAAGAAAGCCACATCACACAATAGTGTGTCACCACAAAAAAAAAATGATCCCAGGAGATTCTTTATAAAGGCATCAAATCTGTTCTGGAACAATTCTCAAGCTTAGTCACTTTAGTTACGAAGAATTCTATTGCTGTTCACAGAGTGGAAATATTGAATTGTTTTAACAATATTGTGTATCTTAGCGCTCCTGTTTGACTCTGCTTACCCTACATCAGTGAAACCAAGTGCTGACGTGTCAGTGTAAGCTGGTCATTCTTTTAATGTTGTGCCTTTCACTGTGCAGAAAGTTCAAAAAGCCCTAAAAGACTAGAGATCCTAGAAAACCTTCAGGCCCTGATTTGATTGATATTCTGAAAAAAAAAAAAGCTTAGTTATTTCCCAGCTTCATGCATTTGATACGTGACTTTATGCAGCACTTGATAAGAGGGAAAGTTGCACGGTACTTTTATTGATTTCTCACAAAGCTTCCGACACAGTCGACCTTACTATTTTAAAGCTTAAACTTCTGAGCTCAGAATATTCAGAAGTAGCAGTTTTTTGGTTTTCAAACTACAGCATCTTAATAAACAGTCTCAGTGCATTAGGTGTGATGGTCCGTGCTCTGATATTATACATGTCCACTCTATTAGGTCAACTTGTATTTAGTATCCAAGTGAATAGAAATCAAAATGTGTCAAATGCTACTTTCCATTTGAATGCTGATGATACTGATATAAACTATTTTACTGTGCTGTATCCGGTGAAAAAGTTTCCAAAAGGATTGTGTTTCTCTTTAAATGTAAAAATACATCTTGTTGCTGCATATTTACAATTATGTTGTTTTTTTTAAAAAAAATACTGTTGACCCCCTGAAAATGGAGGTACTCTGCACAAAATGGCTGTAATTTCTAAATATCATATTTTTGCGAAACCTCTTACGTTAAAGCTGAAAGTCTGCACTCCGATAACATCTTGATAGTTTTTTTTTTTTTATCTTTTAAATCCATTGCGGTAGCGTGTAGAGACACAATGATAAAAACTGTGTCACTGTCCACACAGCACTGTAGATAAGGCAAATCTTTGTCTACCAATGTGTTTTTATCATCAGAAAAGTACCCATCAGTTTTCATCCCCTTGTCAGGACTTCTTTATGCTCTCTGTCCCAAACAGATATTGAGACAGAAGTACTTTGAGGTATTCAACTCTTTAGGACTGGAATTTCTTACACACTGACAAGACCCTTAATGAATAGGTGCACTTAAATGTTTTTAATCTAAAATAAAAAACTTAGATGCAGATTCTAAAGGATGTAATGGTTTTAACTTACGTTCAACTGACTTCCAGAAAGTTCTGTTTTTGACTCATATATAGTTATCTTTTGGTGCTTGTGAACTGCATTTCCTCTCGGATCGAGTCTTTGATTACAACTTTGTCTTTTTGCTTCATGACTGCCTTGGCCAGGTCTTACTTGAAAAAGATATTCTTAATCACAAAGTTTGAATAAAAGATAAATAAACCTTAATATGCTGTACTGGATTCTGAAACCTAACTAAAATCTGACTCAAACACCTTACTTGTAATACAACTATTTACCTGTTCAACAGCAGGTAATTTTATTAAAGAGGCCATCTTTGTTTTTAACAGCCAGGCAATAGTGAGATGAGGGGCTCTTACTTGGTTGCAGTCTGGAGTCTCATTGCTCCTACATTCTGGACTGTAGAACTTTAACTGAGCACTTCAACCAGACAATTGCAGAATTTCATTTTGCCACTGGAGAAGTTATTTACATCTCTGACATCAATCAGCTATAACTGATATAATCTGCCTGCAATGTCTTTCAGGTGAAATGTTCAAGTAATGTTCAATGCTTGCTGAAAATAAGAGTTCTGCTTCAAAGTAAGGTACATTGCTGTTGCAAACAGGCTGACGTTTGTTAAAAGATTTGATAATACATCTGTTATCCTTGGTGCTAAAAAATCAAATCAAATCAAAAATTGGGTTTAAATCAACATAGAGATGAAACAGCTCTTCACTGATACGACAGATATTTACGTGCTCTTTAAAACAAATGAGTGCCCTTTTGAGAAAGATTTGAAGTTTTGAACACAGTAAACTTCTGAGTTAATCACATTTTATATAAACAAGAAGCAGGTTCAGTAAAATGTTTGTTTTTTTCACCCTCATGTATTCAGGGAAGGTCAATTTAGGCTGAGCTCTCTTTTCCAATGACCCCCTGATTACAAAACATGTGAATAAAAATACACAATATGAATCATAATTCACAATTATTCCGTTCTTTATTATTCTTTACTATATTCTTTGCCATATTCTTTCTTATCATAATTTATATTTATGATTGGAAACTAGGAGTCTCATTTACTGTTAAAATAATACCATCTGATGGCAAAGAAGATAACATTTTTATGAATAACATGTATTTTGTCTTTTTGGGATTAAGTAATGCTTTAAGGTCAATTAGAGCTCGCTCTATACAACAAAAGTTAGACTGTAGGTATTTAAGAGCAAGATCAGCAGAGGGGGTGACTGAATAGATGACTGTGTCATCAGCATACAGATGAATGGTACTGCTATGGCATTGCTATGCCAATACTAAAATCATTCATATAAAGAGTAAATAAAATAGGGCCTAAAATGGATTTTTGAGGAACACCTTTACATATTCTTAAAACATTTGTTCGATAACCATGGCGCAGCTTGAAATCTGTCAGATAAATAGTTTGTAGTTTAATAGTTTAATCAAAGTTAAGGGATTTCTAGTCAAAACAAACGATTTCAAGATGCTTTAAAAGTAATGAATGGCTCACTGTGTCAAATGTCTTAGGTCAATAAAAAGTGCAGCACGGACCATCTTATTTAAAACATGGACATTTGTAACCAGACTAATATTTTAGCTAAACAAAGCAGCTTAGAAATTGGGCGATCATTGTTTAAGTCGTCCACAGGACCACCTTTGTTCAGTGGAGAAACAAAGCATTTTCCACAAAGTTGGGATACTTCCAGTCATTAAAGTCAAATTAAAAATATGCGTCAATGCATCAGTTATAATAGGAGCAGCCACAGTAGACTTCTTAGAATTTATTGCAGACAGAACTTCAAATACTTACCAGTATTATCTGTTACCAGAGAAGGGCCTAAGCGAGGAACTACAGAGCCTAGAGCTAATTGAGATAGAAGGACCATCACCGACTGAATCAATAGATGATAAGACAGATTCCTCAAAAAAATTGCCTGCACCAACAAAGTGCCAATTAAAGGTATCACACTGTTTTCGTTAGGCACCAATAAGAAATACATTTTCACAGTTCCCTAAACAAACATTCAATGCTAAGCTCAAAACATTTAGACATAGGTATAGATTTGAGAACAGAGACAAAAAGGCATTTTTCATATATATCGAAATCCCACCCCCTTTTGTGGGATTTCAATTTATGTCGGCCCTGAAAACATTATAGCCATCAATCTCAATATCCTCATTATCAACAATACTAGACAACCAAGTTAAGATATAAGCATTTGTTTGTTGATCCCAGACCTTAATATAATTTAATTTAGATACCAAGCTAAGAACATTCATATGGATAACCGCCAGACCTTTTTGTTTGATCGCTTGAGGCTCCAGAGCTACTGGGACAGACCTCTGATCTGAATCTGATTTTAGATTACAATTGGATTGGTTAATGGTATAAGATTGTTACTATTTACACCCTTATCACAACTTTCAGGATAAGAAGGATTTAACAGATATAATGGGACCAACGATTACTGCAGGTGTTGAAACAGACTCAGGGGCTGTCTTCCATCTGGGGGGGTGGCTGGAGCCTATCTCAGCATCTTGGGGCAAAGGTGGGGTACACCCTGGACAAGTCGCCAGTTCATCGCAGGGCTGACATATAGACAAACAACCATCCACACTCACATTCACACCTACGGGCAATTTAGAGTGACCAATTAACCTAACCCCCAGTTTAAATGTTTTTGGACTGTGGGGGGAAGCCGGAGTACCCGGAGAGAACCCACGCAGGCACATGGAGAACATGCAAACTCGGCACAGAAACACCCTGACCCAGAATCGAACCCAGGACCTTCTTGCTGTGAGGCGACAGTGCCAACCACTGAACCACTGTCCCGCCTGGATTGTAGTCTTAATTAAGTTATTAGTTCTATGCATGATCTGAGTATTGTGTTTATAAGTCCGATGTCAGACTAAAACAGGGATATTGTAGATAGATGAAGCAGCACCAGCAGGACCGGTGCTGATAGAGGATTTACATGAGTGAGAGAATTGTTAGAGGAGACAGAACTAAGACCAGCCTGACCCTCACTATCAGAGATATGGTTAGGGGATGCCAGGTTAGGAAACTGGGCAGGGTCCAGAAGGGAAAAATACAATTTTAGACTGAACGCGGCGAAGTTGATAAGACTGTGAATCAGCCTGTTGACATCTAGCCAAGTAGCAGGTGTGAAGTTCTGCA
Source organism: Mola mola (assembly GCA_001698575.1). Lineage (NCBI taxonomy): Eukaryota > Metazoa > Chordata > Actinopteri > Tetraodontiformes > Molidae > Mola > Mola mola. Next base: position 144,483 of record KV751414.1, read on the forward strand.
TCCATATATGCAAGCTGACTAAAATGCTTAGAGCTTCTGTGCATAGAACGAATTTGGCCAGACAAAACACAACATTTCCCAAGGCTCTTAATTGTATTGACTAAAGACTCAAGTTCATAATGGAGTTTTATAAATTGACGACATGACATCATCACTTCCTGTACGCAGAAATACATAGTGGACTGAGGCGTGGAGCTCAAGGAGGACAGGTGTCACTCTATGAAATCCACTGTTTTACTACCAGAAAGACTGTAAGTAATGGTGCCCGAAGGTTCAACATTTCTAATGATAGAGTCACCAATTATGAGAATATTTTCTGTGTTTAACAATACATCCTCTATTATGGAATGTTATTTTGGATGAAGGGGGACACTGACCAATGACAGGGGCAATAGAGATTGCTAACACTGAATTAGAGTCACCTGAGACTACGCAGACTACGTTATCATCTGGTATCGGAGTTACCAGACCATCTGGCAGGAGTAACGATGGCTTTGGAGTTAGCTGAGTAAATTCAGAATTGGATAGCCGTGGACAGTAAGGGCTTCTGGGATGTTTACTCTACGAAATCGATGGACTCGTCGGAGGGGAATGACATTTCCTGTTGTGGAAGCGGGCGGGGAGTGGTTGCTCTGAAGGGCGATGTGATGATGTAGCTGCTTGGTCAATTAGCTCCTCAATTGGGGAGAAGAAGTTGGATAGTGGGACAGGGTCAGCGTCAGCTTCTTATGGATTAAACAGAGGGAGAGCGGTCGCCCGGGAGGAAAAGTCAACATGAGACGGGCTGGGAACATCACCATTAGCAATTCAGAGGTACAGGGGGTGCCCTGCTGCAGGGCCTCCACCTGGGAGAGGAGTAGGGTCTACCACTGGAGGATATCATCCAGGAGCCTCTCGATGGAGTGAAGTTCAAATCTCAGACTCCGTTGGGGGAAGTGGAGGCATGCTTGGGAGAAAGAAAAGAGCTGACAGTACACAGAACCACGTGTCTGAGACTGTGTTGTCAGCAGAAGGCCGATTAGCATGGAGCTAGAGATTAGCTGGTAGACAAAAAAAGATACTCACATGCAAGGGCTCCGAATTGGAGCCCACTGCGATGATCATTTGTATTAGGATTTGGACTACAGGTGAAAGAGGAAATTTGGTTTCTCAGAGCTCTATTGAGAGACATCAAAAAAGAAATTTGGTCTCAAACTGTGTCTCTAATGTGCTGTTTTGTTAGCATTTCTTCCCCGCGCCAAGCATCGAAACTCACCGTTTATCATAAGTCATACAGAGGTATGTTCTAGTTTGGTATTTTAGTAGCAGAAATTTGCAATACTGCTTTGTTATTGTGGCAGGTAGGGGAGAGCTGGAGTCAAAGAAAGAGAAAAAAGAAACAGCAAGAAATACGAAATGTTGATGATTGATGGCAGGAAATGTTGCCTATCGTTATCCTGTAGATGTGACTACTGTGGCACTGGAGGGCAGCCATTGTCATACTGGTCAGGGAGCAAGCTCCATTTCCTAACCTGTCAGTGTAGACAGGCTAAACATAGGGCTTTTTGTCATTGGCATTTTATATCACTCAGTCGCACTGACAAGTCCAATTGAAAGTGGTGACATGGTGTCATTCCCTGAGCACCCACCCACAGGCACCTATGTGCTGTGCGTCTAGTTTCAGAGTGAGAGATCAGATTTTATTTTCCTAGGTATTGAGAAAAAATGTCATATTTGGCATCCATGATAGAAGAAAAAAAAAGTTCTTGCTTTATGTCAATGGAAGAGATCGGCCTGTGAATTCTGATTTTCTTTTCTTCCATTTTTATGAGAAAAGTATACGCTGGAAATTGAAACTAAAGTGTCATTAAAATGAGAAATGTGGACTGTGATCACAAGGTTAAAGCTGAACTCAAGCTTCTTCAAGATCCACTGCAATGCAACAAAGGTCATACAAATGATGGAAAATAAAGCATTTCTATTAACTGTGACATAGCCAGCTAACCTCTGAAAGCCTGGTAGAATATGTGGGAGTTGTGACATATGTACGTTTAATGCCATGAAACTTCCATTAACTATCCGTCTTCACTTCAGGAATTGAGTTGGCTCACTGTTCATTATTTTTCCACAAATTAATTTTCTGCTTCTAGAACCTACTATCTTGACCAGGCGTAATTACCAGGAAGGAACCTCAAGCACTTATTACTTTAAGCGTTTGGAGAGGCCAGACCATCATCTGCTGCTTGCTACTGACTTGGTGTATGTCAGCTGTGCTGAAATGACTGTCCCTGTGAGGGGTGGGGATTAACTCAACACTCTTTTGCATAGTTACTTACCAAGAAGAGGGTACTTCAGACCTACTTCAGATGGTTCTTACAAACAATCACTTTGCCCAAAATACATTCTGCATGGGAACTATCAAGAGTTGACTTAAACCCTTAAACAGGGCGGATATGTTGGCAAAAACCAATGACTGCCAAGTAATGACTTACATCAATACCCCCACTTTTGATTGACGTGCTCAGTCATATGCCTTGGCCAGGGAAACTACTTGATGCTTTTACATGCTTTGCATCAAATCTCCTCCCTCCTGAGAAGGACAGGTTGTGGTCCATTCAGGTCATCTAGAGCATCCAGGCTACAAGGGCAGAATCCACCACTGCCTAGTTCAGGGCAACATGGTTGAACCCAAGAGTTTGTTCACCTCTCACCAAAGAGAGAGCGCTATAGTTGACCGGGGTTTCATATATTCAGGTGGGGTTGTCCTAATGCCTGACTGTATTCATGCAAAGTGTCAGAGGATAAATACTGTACGTCATTCTGATGGAAGGAATCTTAATCATACCTTGAACAAAAATCCAACCCTCCACTTTTTCTAACATGTAAAATGATTTTTCCATTACATTGTTTATGTCCGTCCTTCGGCCATACCTCACATAGTAAGACTGAGTAGGTAATTACATAAATGACCGTAAGGATGGAGATAAACTGCGTGACTTTCGGACAAGATTTTGTATCAGATTCATAATCTTGCCGAGTCTGTTCTAGTCTGCACCAGTCATCTGTAGTTTTAAGCAGCTGCTGTAACAAGTCAGCACAGAAATCTGTCAGTGTATAGTGTATCGCATGCTGGATGTGAGTCGCAGCATTTCTGAACGGATTCTTGATGCAGTCGGTTCACCAACCCAACCACAGAATGCTTAATGGGCTCTTGTAATTTTTGAAATTCCCAGATTTTCAATCAAAATAGAACAAAATCTACTGAAACCAGTTGGTTAGTGTATACTCCCAGTCTATTCATAATCTGATAATAATGATAGCCATGAAGTGAAACCCCAGTGTAACACAAAAATGAGTTAAAATAATTAAATCTTGGTTAAAAATAGTCCCTTAACACATGCAAGTTAAAATAGTCATGGTGTGACCAAGTTTATTATAATAACTTGTTGATGCTGAGTTCTGTTTTTATATGGACATATACAAAAATGAACTCCTCATCATGGGACATCTCCCCATCCTGCCCTTTCTTTGCAAACAATGTAACAACTTAATGCTCTTACATCGAATGAGTTCCTCCTTTGCTTTTGTCATAATAATTTGGCAACTAAGTTTATCTGCTTCAAAATAAGCAGATACTGAAAATGAGCTGTAACAAACTGCTTACACAAGCAACCTCTATGGCTGAGCTTCAAAAAGAGGTCTGCTATCTTTATAATATTCGTATTATTCATGTTTGATGCTGCTTGTGCAGTGTCTGTTTTGTGTGTGCATAGCAGCTCTGAAATGGAACAATCCTTCAGTTGGATAATAAAGCCGTTTTATATTCTATTCAAAGATAACTCTGTATTATGTGTAAACCCAGAGTAATGGGTCCTTCAACACACACACACACACAGAGAACTGCCTTCACTGGATCAGGAGAAGTAGTCGGTGAATCAGCTTGACTTAAAGATTCTCAGGGAGAGAGGATTTTAGTTTTAGTTATCACCCCCATTCTGTTCTTTACAACAGAGCACTCAAGCAATTGAAGTTCTAATGCACCTTGGAAAACAATTATGTACTGCCCCCTTCCATCAGCCCTGTATGGAATTTTAAGGATGGCATCCAAAGAGCTATTGCTTGTTTGAAGCCAAAAAAAAAAAAAAAATGCAGTCCAGATTTTAAAAGCTATTTTGAACATTCATGTGACTTTTTATGTTTGTGTAGCCATCAGCAATCATTCGAGACATGTTATATGTGCCAAACGGAAGGACAAGCAGTCCTGTTAATGCTAATTAATGATATAATCCCAACAAAGAAATGAGGTGTAAAAAAGTAGATGCTTTCACATTAATATTAACATTTAGAAAAGAATATTTTCATTGTTAAGTTTAGTCTCTTAAGTTCATTTGCATCATATGTAATCAGACAAAAAAATGCATGTTAATTAATACATGCTCATTAAGCGATGGTTTATAAGTTTGCACTCTATTGCTGACACAATACTAAAAACACTGGAATTTTTTTAAAATCAAATCTTCACATCAGTTGTACCAATGCATATATAAAATACATGACTCATAGTATGCAACAGATACACGTGGTACATGCTTGCTAAAATGATGTTGACAGGAACGACACAGCTAATGCTGTACCTGCTAAACAGCAGCATGTTAGCATTGTCACTGTGAACGTTTTGAACTGCGCTTTAGCACTAAGTTGAATTTTAGGAGAAAAAAAAAAAAGCAAAGGGTATTCTATAGGTTACCCTCTCTGCATGGCCAATCATCAGCTGGAGAAAAGAAGCCAAGACTTGAGCTCGCCTTGGAGCTCTCACATCAGCTAAAAGCAAATATTAAAAAAAAAAAAAAAAGTCTCTATAATAAGTAAACTCCCTAAGGTGTTTAAGGAGAAGCTACAGGGAGCAGGGAGGCCTTTTCTGTGGGTAGAGGGCCTGGGCAGCTGGGATGATTTCAATGAATACCCAGAATGGGATCCATCTGGGGCTGTCCTTGGAGGCCAGAATGGCTGGAGGAAGCAAATGGCCCTCGAGCCCCTGACAATTTGATGGAGCATTTGCTGGGAAGAAAGCGAGGCAAGAGATGAAGAGAGAGTAAAACAAAGGAAGAAAGCATCAGTCCCCAGATTCTGACATTAGATGTGCTCCTCTGAAAAAGAAATCTTGGGGAACTGTCATCTGTTTAAAGTTTTATTTAAGCTTTACTGCTCCTTTGCTTTATAGTATCTTGATGTTTTCTTTCTACTTGAATGTTGAGTGGACTACAATAAGTTAATCAAGTGGGACTTGAGATTTGTGTTGCAAGATCCATTTGGCATTGATACACACTGAATGTTGTAATTACTATCACCAAAGCCTGTTAAAGGAGAGGTACATTTACATTCACATTCATTTACATTTCTGCCTATTTCCCACTCTTTTAGGCTTTAAAAATTCACAAATACATTATTATTATTTTTTTAATTACCCCAGTATGAAGTTTAGTGGCTAGCACTTTAGCTTCCTGTTGCTGATGGTGCAGCCCACAAATGACACTCAAAGGCACAGAGGTGCAGTGGTAACGCTGTCGCCTCACAGCAAGAAGGTCCTGGGTTCGATTCCCAGCTCAGGGCGTTTCTATGCGGAGTTTGCATGTTCTCCATGTGCCTGCGTGGGTTCTCTCCGGGTTCTCCAGCTTCTTCCCACAGTCCAAAAACATGTAAACTGGGGGTTAGGTTAATTGGTCACTCTAAATTGCCCGTAGGTGTGAATGTGAGTGTGGATGGTTGTTTGTCTCTATATGTCAGCCCTGCGGTGAACTGGCGACTTGTCCAGGGTGACCCCGCCTTCGCACGAAGATGCTGAGATAGGCTCCAACAAGCAGGAGTTGTTATTGAATGCAGGAGTGGAGCGCCGCGATGTCGCCACACCGACCAGAGCGAGAGGAGGTGACCAAGCGGCCAGAGTCATCTGCAGCCCATCCAGAGCAGAGGCTTTCCTCTGTGATTACTGTTTCATGATATTGAAATGGCGTTTACAAGATATTGTTTGCAAGGCACTCATCAACATCCTTTAACCCACAAATGAATGTTTAAATGTAATGATTAATAAAGAAAGGAAGTTGATTGGTGCTTCTTATTATTATGCTCCGTGTATTTGACGTGAGTATTAGACGACCTGTGAGTCAGACATAACATCTTACACAGCGCAAATGTAGAATAGAAATACGTGACCCTGACACACAGCATTTAAAATAGGTAGTGCAGTCCGAATCCGAAACATGGGAGCGTGTGGTCTATTCCAACCCCCTCCTCCCTAGAGTCAAAGTGCAAGAGGGTTGCCAAGTCATGGACACTGAAGCTTCAGGAGCACAGAACCAGGTAATAAACAAATTTTAAACTAGTTTGTGCGACTTGCTCTGGTCAAAAAAACAAAAAAGAAAAACAGGCCTATATTTTGCACCAGAATCAACACTTAGCGAGGAGGGAGGACAAGATGGCTGCTGTGTTATTTTCAGAGGAGCTAGCATGATTCATTAATGTCGGACCACATATTACGGTTGTTTTCTGATTATACACAATCTTACCTATGTTCCTTTAAACCTTTGAGATCTGCACAAAATCAATCATTTTTAGGTTTGTTGTATCACAAAACAGCATTTTAAGAATTTTTTGTTCCTCAACATAATGATTCATATGTCCAGTGAGGATGACAGGAGGACTTGTGACTGGAGATAATACATATTGCACAGAGGTAATATCTGCATCATAATATTGAATCTGGCACTGTGCTGGTTAACTTCAAGATCATTTGTTGAGGTGTTTGCTGAAGGCGGTGTGTCAACTGCATCAATAGTTGACAGGGATGGATTTGGGCCTATATCATCGCTATGCTTGTGCAGAATAGTTTTGTCTGATTAAAAGAGATCCATCTAATAACCCAGAGAAGAGCGTTGCCGTCGGAGGATTGAGGAGCTGCTGATGTGACTGGGCCTGCTCCCTCTCACTCTAGCTACCCGTCTTTATTGGAAAGGCAATGGATCATTAAGACATGGTGCGGGAAACCAGAGCCAGATTGTCAAATTGGATTTCATTGCATTTTCTTAAGCCTTAATTAGATTGGTGTGTAAGAGACTCGTGCCATTTTGAATGATAGAGATCATGACAGAAAATGAATTACTGTTAGAGATAAGGGAAATGTACAAACTACTCATTAAGGGTCGCAAATGTCCAGGATAGATTTTTTAAGTAAAATAGTGATGTCTTGTAATATTGAAGCTGACAACATTAACTGATTTTTTTTTTTTTTTTTTTGCATTTGTGAAGGTTAAATTGAACTGTTCCACCCTAAGAGCCAATTGGCCAGTGATAGTGTAGCATGGGTAGCTCTGGCTAGAGTCTTACTCATTATACAATAGTGTTTGAATTATATCAGGCTGACGTTATAGGCTTTTTTTGTTTTTGTTTTTTCCTCTGTTGTTTTTTTTAAAACAAATGAATTATTGAGCAATACTTTTTTTGTCAGTTTTTTGGGGTAATGAGGCTCTTGTGTTTACATTTGGACAGTACATTACTAATTAATACAAAAACATCTACAGCCACAACACACATTTCAGGCTACAATATAATCCTCAGGGACAACTTCATGGTTACAAAAAACTGTCAATCAAGAGCTGTTTTTTTTTTTTTTTTTACTGACTTAAATATTATTGTAATTGTATAGCAACATTACAGAATGCAGTTCTACAGAGATAAACCCTTTAGCTGAAGTACTGAATCCTTTATGTTCAACCAGAGAAACTTGCTGTGTCACTCTCCACCAGACTCCAGTGAATAGACAGAAAGACTATTTTTACCCTGTTTAGAAACACGCACCTTTTACAACCATCCAGACTTAACAGAAATAAAATGAAACTACTGAAAACGCCATTCACAAAGCTAGTGATTGTTTAAAACAATACCAGGAATCTATTTTAGTTTCTTTTTAACTGATTTTGTTTTTTTTATTTTTGCAGTGTGTTGTGTTTTAATATCTTAAAAAATATATTTTAAACTGAATTTGTCCTTTAAATTCATGTACTTTTCTCTGACATTGCTTTGATTTTTTATTTATATTAAAAAAAATAGATGAATAATACTGTTTCATGCATGGAGTGCAGCTAGTGACTGTGTGGGTTTCATAGCTTCAACAATTGACACAATCAAAGCAGCTAACAGCAAAAGGTCAAGCAAAACCAAATTAAAGCTGTTAAAGCATTCAATTATAGAGGTTGGAAACAAACCAAGGGAGCCGTATCTCAGCACTGACCCAAAAGGAAAGTAAGCAAATACTGTATGTGATGTAACTGTGGTGACTCATTTGCAACCTGGCAATATTTCCCTTTTAATAGCATTTTGGCAGCTGATAGTGGAAAATCTATTTTGCAATTTACAGTGTGGTTCCTTTCTCTGACAACAAATATGCATATTGAAGATGTTTTATGCACAGTGGCAGTGGGGGGCTATCTGCATTTCAGAGGTTAAAATGACTTCATGGACAATGAAGCAGCTTTTTATGACCAGTAGGCTGAGATGAAACAACTGATAACGGTTTGCTTGGAGTCATCTTTTCAGGGCAGGGGTCCATGTGGAATAAACTACCCTCCTGGGAAGAGAGAGATGGTATACAACCGACTGTTCAAAGAAGCTGTAAATATAACCCTACAGCGGATTAGAAGTCACTCCAGAATGAATTTTCACATGGATTTGCTCTTGAGGATGAACGACCATCGAGACAGTCCTGATCTAAAGCCTCCTCGGTCGGAAACAGTTGAACATTGATAGAGTGTGTATCAAAGCCCACAGGTCTTCATGCAGTGTTTTAAGAGGCTATGTCAAAGCTTTTATGGCCATCCAGTTATATGCACATGTGCAAGAGACATAAATCCGTGGTTACATCAGCCACACATGAAGGACAGTGTTGGCAGCACAGATTCACCTTTGAAACTAATGTTGTCCACAAACAAGACAGTTATCTGTCAATGAGATGTTTCCTGTAATCGAAACAGTCGAGTAGAGACTCACAGATGGTACAGATAGCTACAGTATGTGGCTTTGCAAAATGCATAATTGATGCAAAAATGTTTTGCTCCAAGGTCAGGATATCGCCTCATTTTTTGGTTCTGCACAGAAACACAGAATGTGTCAAACATGATATCAGGGTGAAACGCCTGCTCAGTCAGGCAGACATACAAATTCAAACACAGCCAAAAACAGCAATCCCTCTCGCCGATTTGATATGAGCCATGCAGGGTTTATCCTATTACTGCAAGGTTTTAGTCAGGCTAGGTATTCCTATCCTATTCCATTGAACATCCAATTTCCTCCCTCCTGTAAAATAAAAGAGAGAATGGACAGCACTTTGTAGAGGGGAACTTTTGATTTTACAGTTGCAAGAACTCAATTGCTAAGTCTTTAAGAGAAGTGTGACAAGAATATATTTTGCATCCATAAAGTAAAAGGAATAAGAAATGATGGAAAATGTGCTTAACACCACCTATAACATCTCTAAAGAATAAACCCACTGTATGATGTAGTACAGCACCAATATTGAGCAGTACAAGCTTACATTGAAGTGTGCACCTCATGAAAGAGATAGTTTAAAAGATTAGGATAAAATAAATACTGTATTAGTAAACACACCCATAGTTATTACCTGTAATATTAATAGGATAGAACTTTTGGTGAACTGCTTGACCTTAGGGTATTTTCTTGATAATGGGAACAAAATAAAAGCAATTCCAGGGTGTGTTTTTAATGAGATTAGCCAGATAAATGCACAAAGCAGCCAAACGTTGTGTATTCTCAGAACACCACATTAAGAATTGGTCTGGGTCTCAGTGGCCACATTTTTTTAGTAATAGGATGCGTCTTGGGCCAGACAGCCAGCTTAACATCCTATGAGACAAGCACTTTGATTTTCATTTGGTTTACTTTAATGCACATTATCTGTGTGGGGTCTCTTCCCTGCCAAGCTATGTCCTAAATGTTTGCAAAAACGTTACTGGTTTCAACTGGTTTTACCACAGAGCATGAAACTGCAATATCCAGAGATGATGTATTATTCTATCCGCTCTTCATCAGTGCTCCACAACATAAAGGGATTTTTCAACAAACATTTCATTCATCAAAGAAATTCATATATTCACAATATAAAATAAACATGAGATTCATTCTAGATTTCTGATAATTCACAGAATTATGTAATCTATGTTTGCAAAGTCGCCAACTTCAAGGGCCAAAGGAAGGACTCCTTTTCTTAACTGAGCAACCAAAGAGTTCTTGCTTTAACATAAAATTTGGGTACATATTTATGGTTTATTTGAATATAGGTATGGAATTTTGGTTTACCAGGATATTGTTTATCCATTTTTCTTCAAACATACCAATTAACTTCATCCTAATTGTGTTACATACTCACACAGTAAATTATTTCTATTGATATATTGGAGTTCTGCTTCTCTCAAGACAGCATGAAGCTCGGGAGCCCATGTAGACTTCTGTATTTTACTCCAAAGAAAAACTTTTTTCCTTTTTTAATCCTATTGTCTTGCATATTAATGAGTGTAATCATTTAACATTTTCTCCAAATTTATCCAGTGGTCACCCCCATGTCACCCTGAGCAGCCAAAAATGGAGCAAATTTATGGATTCCTGTGGATGCTCTGTTTTGTACTGCATCTGAAATTGTACTTTCTTTAAGTCCCCATACTGCAACAGCATATTTCAAAATAGAGGAAACACAATATAATGATATATTTAACATGCTTATGAAGTTTGGGAAACACTGTGTGACACAATATGGCAAAAGTTTTAATTTGTAATTTGTTTTGACCCAAACGGGGACTCAAATGAACACAAGCTGCATTGTTCAATGTGTATTTTAACAGAGGGCAGGCAAAATGGTTGGTTGTGAGACTGGCTGTGACTGAGGACAGGCTGACTGGATCCCGGAGGTGGCAGCACCGTGACATCAGCAATGGTTTAGGTACAAAGAGAAACAGTGTTAAAATTTGCAAGCACACAATGTGTGGAGGGGAAGCCAGGTTTCTTGAACTGCAGACTGAAGAGTTGCTTTCAGACAGGGGTGATGCATTGCCACGTGCATGATGAGCTGGGCGCACCCTCCAGGGAAATGACACTCACACAAACACAAAGACAGGCAGACAAAGAGGAGACAAGGGAAAACACAGAGGACACAAGGAAAACAGAAAATACTCAGTGAATACACAGCTAAAGCCCTGGCAGCAAATGTTGTTCATTAGATAATTTCTACTCTGTACGAAACACAAAAATAGTCCTAACACTAGATAATGTTCCCATATTACCTACATGTACACACAAAAAGCTTCCACCTGCACCTCCTTCAGACATGCTTGCAACAAAGGTCTGGTCATTACCTACATTTATAGTAATATAACAGCAGTGCAAATTTTCAATAGCTCTTTTTGCATGAGTTGATTGCCTACTCACAGTTCATGACAATCATAAAGTGAAGTCTGTGTATTACATATTAGAGGCAGGCATGATGAGTCGCACTGTATCACACACCTGCTCGCTAGGTCGCACCCTCTTTTTCCCTGCCAACACTGCTGCTTAATCACTGCCACCATTAATTTTGCATTGCTCTGCTTTTATCACTTTTATGTTACTTTTCTGAATGGGACAGTGATGGAGCTTTCCAGGGGGGAGGACATAGATTTTGTCCCCAAGGAATCTGATGTGTGAATCAGATTAATCAGTTAGAGCAGCTCGTTGAGAATTCTGACATACAGTATGTAAGTAATGCCAAGCTCGCAGGAGAGGGGCTTTAATACCCTAACCCATTTAGAAATCGTCTTGTATTACACACATATGGGGAATCTACACAGATCTTTCTTCTCTCTAATCTGACACATGCACATTCTACAGGATTAGAAACCAATGGGGTATCACACACTAGAGGATTTTATTAAGATATTAGTGCATGTAGGATCAATGAATGCACTGAATGAAGTGATCACACAGAAACTGATGTAAAGAAAATGACTGAAGAGCAACAAGTTGCCATAGTGATCAGCCTATTTTGCAGTGAGATTAAAAGAAACCAAAAATGTTACCAAAAAAGCAACAGGTGAGACCTAAAATGTCCGTTTAATATCCGTCAACATCAGGGCTGGGTATTGTTTGAATTTCAGCGATTCTGATTCTGATAAATGTTATGTTGCAATCATAATATACTCTTTATTTGTTCACTAATTCAATACAGGGTTTATTATCGTCACGGTGATGTTAGATCCTTTAAGAACAGGATGATAGTACGCTGCATTTGGTGAAACAAAGTGAGTGAGACAGACTGAAAGAGCAGCAGATAGCTGCTAGTTAGTAGTTCATCAGTGTTTTAAATGTTATTTAAGAAGTACAATTGTCAATAAATGAAGCTCCCACTTCTCCAGACCAAGGTCGAGGCTTCTGTATGCGTATCCGCACAGACACAATGCAGGAAAAGGATACTCAGTCTCCACACATCATCAGATTCTGACAATCAGGAGAATAACATCATTCTGAATGTCCGCTCACATTTTAGTCTCGTCTCATTCACAAAAATTTTACAAATGTGATGAGGAGGTGCTGGCTAATATCTGTATATAGTTACATGTAATAGGTAAAATATACAGTGTATTTTTTAATTTTTGGGTTTACTGTCTCTTCAAACCTATTAATATATCTTTGGGGGCAGCTAGTTTGATGATTTTGATTGAAGATTTTTCCTCCTGTTGTTCCTAGTTTTCTCCATTGCACCTTATATACCCCGAGCATGTTTGCATTCACTACCAAGGGCATTGCTCTGACATAAGTGAGCCATGAACCAACCCGGAACCAACCCGGAGTTTTCAATCATTTGAAGGTCTTGAGAGAAATTGCGGTGAATTATTTTCAAATTTCCATTTGAGTGTGAAACGTGATACTGACGTACACATGACCTTTTTAATTGTGTGAGAGATGATAAGAAAGCAGGAGGGCTCTCTCTCCTTTGATAAACTATTTATTGCAACCCACAGTAGAGAGAAGTATTAATTTCACACTCTGCCTCACAACACCCCGAAATAAGCAGATGATATATTTGTTCTATAAGGAGGTGTCTCTGAGTGAGAAGAATAGATAATTATACCTTGGCCTGGTAATGGATGAATGTGTTGCATATACAAAAGGTCACTAACTCTGTTAGGCACTCTGACAGATGCTACAATTTTCAAGAAGCACCATGCAAAGTAGACTGATTTAACCTCAAAAGAACATTATATCTAATCTTGGAGTGTTTAGTAGGAAGCAACTGGACTTCTTATCTTATCTAGACTACCTACAGAAACTGGAAAAAGACCACATCATTGACCGCCCTACTTATTACCGTCTATACCCTGGAGAGGCCATTCCAGGCATCTATGGTCTCCCCAAGACCCACAAGGAAGGAGCGCCACTCAGACCCATTGTCAGCAGCATCAACTCGGTGACCTACATCGCCAAACACCTCTCCGGTATCCTGTCCCCTCTCGTGGGGAACTCACCATACCACATCCAAAACTCCATAGATTTCACAAAGAAGGTACAGAACCTCACTCTGCCACCGGATGAAACCATGGTCTCCTTTGATGTCACTTCTCTTTTCACGTGCATATCCACCAGTGAGGCAGTACAGACTGTTAGAAAACGTCTACAACAAGACAGCTCTCTACACACCAGAACTAACTTCAACCCTGACCAAATTTGTGACCTTCTGCACCTTTGCCTTTCCACGACATACTTCAAATACGATGAGATTTTTTACAGACAGAAACACGGCTGTGCCGTGGGTTCTCCAGTGTCCCCCATCGTGGCCAACCTCTACATGGAGGAGATGGAGGAGTTGTTCCTGTGAAGGAGTTCACAGGAACAACCCCCGGCCACTGGTTCAGATATGTGGATGACACATGGGTCAAAATCAAAACTCAAGAATTGGAGGCTTTCA
>KV751414.1:159025-185040 GCA_001698575.1 Mola mola
TCACTCCTTTGAGGACTCCAATGTCCACGTTCTGGACAGAGAAGACAGATGGTTTGAAAGAGGAGTAAAAGACGCCATCTATGTCCACTTGGAGAAACCTTCTCTAAACAGAGGTGGTGGACTAAGACACCACTTGTCTGCAACCTACAATGCTGTCTTGGGAGCCTTCCCTAGGCGGTTTAACCTACATACACACCTGGGGCCATATGATCCCAAGGTGTCAAATGAAACCAGGGGTGAGGGGCAAAACCTCTCGAGTGATTCACATCTGGGCCCATGTGACCTTAACGACTCACATGATGCCTAGAAAGAGGATCGCGCCCCAGGTGCTTTCAAACACGTACTAATTTTTGGTGATTGCCTCCACCCACTCTGGGTTAAATACCTGGGTTTCCTGCACTGACCCTCAGAACTGAAGAAGCCTTTCGAATGAGAGGAGAAACATCTTCAAACAAGATAAGAAGTCCAGTTGCTTCCTACTAAACGCTCCAAGATTAAGATGACCTGGATGACTGAGAACCTTCACGGAAATATTATATCTAAGTTTCTATGCACTTTGAAGGGAATATTTTAGTCCTTTGTGTCAGCGTTGGTGATAACAACAATAGTTACATTGGTACATCAACAGATGTGAAGACAACAAGCATCCAGTTTTCTGTGTCCCCTCCCCAAAACGTCCTGCACAAAATTCCCCGCTGATCTATATTGGAGGATTAAGCTTGTTATATTCTGAGCTTGTGATTTTGCATTCATCAGTCATTCAGCACTGTGACGTTTTCTTTTCAAGCACCATGGACTCTATTGCTATTTTAATTATCAATACAGCGGGGGACTTCTTTTATTCTCCCTTGGTCTCCCTGCACCATGACAATCCATTGCTTTCAGAGCAGCAGTAAATTGATTTTGTTACACGTTGTTGTGGAGGTTTGGGTCAATAATGGACCAGGGGGACGATGATGTTGAAAAATATAAGCCTCATTACACTGTGTCTCTGTCATTGACTCTTTATTTCTTTCTCCTGGACCTTTACATTAACCTAACATCTGATTTTATGCTTCACTATGAGCCACCTCCAAACTTATGCATTTCAAATTGTTATTATTTGTTGCATGCACACTTAGATAGTTTGCACCACAACTGCTGCTCAAACGCCACAAACCAGATAGAGCCGGTCTGGCTACACATAGTTGAAGAGTACTGATAACAATCAGGGAAGAGCTCCTCCTCTGCGTAGGAGGAGTCTAGAAGGTATAAAGGGATGTGTAACCTGGATATCGGCCCTTTCTTCTACTCCATCCTTAAGGTGGCTGGACAGAGGGCTCAGCGCTGACTCTGTATCTACTCTCTGCGTGAAATAAACAAAAGCTATTGTACTCGAAAAGCTGAAGAGTGTTTTATCAACCTTTCCACTAAGGTATAACGATCCTGGGTAGAAGGAGAGGAAACAATTCCTCCTTCAACAAAATGATGCTGCAGTCTGTTCTTATGGTAACAATTAAACATGTTTTTTGGAACTAAGTGGCCTCTGGTCTACATAATGGCAAAATTGACAAGAGCAGCACACAATACGTTGAAACCAGTTTGAAGACAACGTAGGAGGAAAAAAGCACTTTAAAAATCAAATTCAATACAAAATAAATACACAAATAGTCAGCCAGAATCTGGTTAACAAACCAAATAAGCTAGGTAAAAAGGCTTAATCAAGAAAGGCACAAAGCAAAGATCAAAAAGCCTGAACACTACACTGGCGCATACTGCTGGAGCACTTTCATTAAGGACAAAGAAAAGCATACAGGCTAAAACCACGAGGAGGGTGGAGATAATTCTACTTACAAGTGCAACACTTTAATGTAGATCAAACTATGTTGGGAAAACACACAATGGTGGGACATGGGGATCTCACACAAAAGGCCAGGTGAGTAAAATAAGATGAAAGGCGTAATTCAATTCAATTCAATTCAGTTCAATTCAAAGAACTTTATTCATCCCCAGCTGACAAATACAGTGAGACAGTGCCATAAAAAAACAAACAATAAAATAAACAATCTTAAACTGTACAAATAAACATTCCTAACCTCTACACTGAAGGTGCAGAGTGTGAACGTGAACGGGGTAGACTGTAGGTGTAGGGTGTAGATGTTAAGAGTAGAGGAGCAGTAGGGCTTTGGGAACAAAAGTGGCCCTCCACTGAGTTCTGCAGGTGGGGAAGCGGAGCGGCCATCTGGAGGGGAGCCATTCAAATGCTGAATGGAGAGCATCTGAGGCGTGTTTGATGATCCTGCCTGCTAAATAGGTTGTGTCAGGTCAATAGCGAATGAATACAGAAAAAAGAAACAGAGCAATGAGACACCACAATGAGTAATGACAAAAACAGTCAGTGTAATTTATGTATTTTCATCATTTACACTGGCTGTTCAACCAGTTTCAATAACTTTAAATATCTGTAAAATATTAAATAAGGAGTGGATAAAAAAAAAAAGAAGTCCAGTAAACACCCCCGAATAATTTTTGTATGATAGTAAACTACTATTAGGTCAACTCTAGCAGAGAGGCACTCTAACGTGCATCCACTGTGGGCGGCACCAAGCAGAAGCACCCAGAAGGCTGAAGAAATTTTTAAAAACAGCGAGGGAGCAACTTCTACATGGATGAATGGGCTGCCCTTTTCCATGTACTGCTGAGGGCGATGGAAATGTCATTACTTCTACAGTTGTTTGGTCATAAACCCAATTAAAAATAATTTTTAAAAAATGCTAGATGAAACAAAGGGAATTGAAGATTTTGCTCCATTTCTAAACACACCTTAAGTGATTCATGCAAATGTCCAAGAAATCTGGAAGACATGAAAACAGAAAAACGTTTTCTGATGTACTAATGTTGTAAATCCATGTATTAAAACTGAGGGTAAAAAGTAGTTCAAACAAATTCATTTTAACCTAAACAGACCTGAATGTCTGAATTTATTGCATCCATCATGCTTCCCTCTCTCCTAATAACTTTTCCAATTTTACAAATTTGCATTCCTAATGTTCGGATGTTCAACACACCTATCAGAGCAACTGACAACTCACTTCAATAATTAAAAATTGCTTTTCAGAGAGTTGGCTCTTCTCCTTCAAGTTTACATTTTGGGATTTGAGGTTTTAAGAGTGGAAATTAAAGCAGCCCTGACGCTCAACCAACCGCTGACAGACACAGATGAGGCCACATAAGAAAAAACCTGAAGGAACGGTTATGTTTGACGTGTCTCCTGTCCACTCTTATGACAGAATGTTTTGGAGTTAATATTGTATATCATAATAATTAGTTGTATTACTAATTATTAATTTGTTAAGCTATAGAAGTGAGCCTTAGCTTACAGTTCATGATGTATCACCTTCAGTTGAATAAAAGTGCTGGTTGATGTGCTTTCAGCTGGAGTCTGAGCAGCTGACCAGCTAATGGAGATAGTAATCCTCTTTGCTCTGGCTAGCTGGCACTCCGGGACATCGACAGCTAATTACTGGACCATCACTCCTTCATCCAGACCCATCTATGGTTTGATGGTGGCCATTTAGCTTTAACGACGATCAAGAATGACGGGAGCAGTAATGGATACTCCACAGGTCAAGACAGAATAGTTGAACTGCCGTTATTAAAGTACTGTAGTGTGCGAATTGTCAGTGTATCAGTTCGCTGATATCATAGACATTTTCACAGTTTAACATACTACTAATTAATTTTACCTGTGCTCCTGTAATGAGGTGAGGATAAATCTTGACTCGGTATGTTTTAAAATAACAGTAGCTTTAATATACCTTTAAATAATATTTATTAGTATATTAATGAAACACATTTCGTAGCGCTATTGAAATAATAATCTTGAAATTCCTCTTACATCAAAAAGCCCACAGTGTATCAAAATGTTAACGGTAAACAGCTACTGTGAATTCGCACCGCATAAATCTCAAATGCCTTCAAATGCAGACCTGGCGGCTGGTTTCTCACTCGGATACAGTAACTCAGTGGCATCAGGGTCTAAGGTTGTGAGTTTGAGCCCCAGGTGATGCAGTATGATTATCTTATACCTACTCAGGTACTGAGATGTGCTTTCTGCTTCTGCACACCGGATTCAAATGTTCAACTCATCATCCAGCCTGACAACCAGCTGTTCATTTGAATCAGGTATGTTGGAGCCCAGAGACATGTAGAACATGCAGGGTGGCCCATATTATGCAAGAATGAGGCTGGATATTTGTATGTGTGTGTGTGTGTGAGGGGGACCGCCATTTATTTGTCATGTGTGAAACCTATAATTCTATTCTCATTACTATGCATGGATTCTTTGGATCAATATTGAATCTGAAGCTAACTCATGCCAGCTCAACACACCACTGTGTAGCTCGAAATGATCACAATTTGGTTCGGCATCAAAGGTCAATGCACATGGTGCTTAATGAAAATCAGGTTTTGAATTGTGTGAATTCCAGACATGACTTTAGGTTCTTCTTTAGTTCTCATTTTGTGATCTTCCTCCTCGGTGTTGAACTGTTGATGTGTCCAGGATGTACTCTGTGCTCTTGCTCAATGTCAGCAGGGATAACCTCCAGCATACTACAGCATCAACCCTGCATAGAAGAAGTGGTGATAGATAATGCAAAGATTGTATGCAGATGGGGGTGTTAATACATCATTAAAGAGATAAATATTAATTACCTATAATTAAATGTTTCTCCTAATAAGTGGCTGATGTGCATGGGATCTTGGCTTATCTGTTAGAGAAAATATTTCAAATTTGATGGTTCCTGTAACATTAAAAGAAGTTGTGCTCCATGATTTTACAGTGCTCAAGAATTCAGTCACATTTCTTTGTCACTATAACAGTTTAATGGATTGGTGAAACACAGTATTTGTCTGTTGCTCCTTATATACAGTGTATAAATAAATCTCCACTCGCCTTCTGTGGGTGGTCTAGCCTGAGGGTCTCTCAGCTGTTCCTAGAATTGCACTCTTCTGGACGGATATCTCAGGTGTTATTCCTGGGATTTGTTGGAGCCTCTCTCCCAGCTTGGGGGTTACAGCCCCCAGTGCTCCTATCACCACTGGTACCACTGATGCCTTTACTCCTCACATCCTTTCCAGCTCATCTTTCAACCCTTGGTTTTTATTAGGGATTCTCGTGTTTTTCTTCCTAACGTTGCTATCACTTGGGATTGCAACATCTACCACTACTGCATTTTTATCCTGCTTCTTGACAACCACGATATCCTGTTGATTAGCCACCACCATCTTATCAGTCCCACAGGATCTTAGCTCGGTCGTTCTCAATCACTCTTGGAGCTGTTTTCTGCACAGAAAGAGGCGTGCTGTAATATTACATCACTTCCTGTAAATGTGCTGATTTTTTTTTTTTTTTTAAACACTCTTAAGTGCAACAGGTTTGTGCGATGTCAGTCTGCATCATTGTGAAATAAATGCAGTGCTAGCAAAATAATTTTTGCCAGCACTGCAGCCCTTCCTTGTAGCCTTTGCTAAAAATTTCAGTCCAGTGTTATTATGGTTATTACTAAGTTCTATGAGAAAATAAAAACCTTGAGTAATTATATAAACATATGTTACCCTTCGTACCACACTTATTTCATGCACTGCAGAAAATGGTGATGCTTTTGATATTTGTGTTGCTCCACAAAGGCATTTTTAAATATTTAATAGTCCTTACCATGAACAATAAATTAAACCAAATTTAACTGACCAGATCCAGAAAATGAAGAATTATTCCATATGTGGGGAAAAGGTCAGGCTGATGTTTTTTTCTGCAGAATCAGAGGATGTAACAACAAGAAATGGCCACTTTTCAAGAGACGAGAGGATCAAGGTCGAGAGTCGCTCTTCATTACAGATAGTGCCATTTTGGTAAATGTGGACTGTACCAATTTAAAACATTTCTGGGCCTCCACAACAATCTACTGCGGCGGCATCTTTCTATCTGACTGGTGGTGACTTGCTCAAAAGCAAAACAAAAATGCTCCATGGAGCTTGTTTGGTATCATCAAATCCTTCAGAAGTCCTGGGATCCTGAGAAATAATTTTCCACAATTTACACCCTTTTATAAGCATACATTTTCACTGTAACCACTAAGTTATTAGCATTAGTAACTTCAAAATGGGTGAAATTTCTTTTAAAATCAGTTTGTGATCTCAGGCCTTCTGGAGACTTGGATTATGTAAGGCTGGGTACCCTTCAAAAGTCAAATTACCTTGACTTCGATGCCAGATCCTGGATGATACTTTTTAATACTCATTTTATGAAATCCCTTTTAACAAGATCACAGTGGCAGTAAAAAAACATTTTTATTGTTTGTCTCGTTCACGTTTTTACAGCTAATTTTCACAAAATATAAGCACATTTAATAAACTGTGCAATTTATCTTAATTTATAATAGTTTTTTCAGTTCTTTTGTTTTATGTTTTACCACCATGACAGTTTTCACTTATGCCAACTTGAAATTGAGCCGAGCTCTCTTTAAACAATATCAATAAATAAAACTTAATAAAAGCTACACTTGAACTTGCTGCCCTCCAATTATCACAACTGCCCTACCTTCTAAGTCACTGAGGCTTCAACAGAATAAAAGACCATGCAGGAACAAAATGTACAATGACTCATTGCATTGTGAAAATAGTTTTCATTGCAAAATATCAGTTTTAAGTTAGCAAAGCTCACTGTTGCATATGTAAAGCCTTTACATCACTCAGCTTCAATAAAATACATAAAAACAATATCTTAAGTTACACAGGTTTCAACATTTTTTGATGCACAATGGCATTGAGACAATTAGGTCTAGGCCTTCAAATTATTATCATTTGATACTAGACCTTAGCTAAAAGAGCTGCATCTACAGTTCTTTAGTTGTGTAGGAAAAAGCTGCTTTGCTGTGAGATTCCACAAATATTTGCATGTGAAAAAAACTTCACCCCACTTTCTGGATTGGACACACTTAAGCACACAAAAGTTAAATATCATTTAATGTATGGCACACGGGCAGGCAGCCAGTGAAAGCAGAAGTATCCAAAACAATGTCAAAAATTGGCAAGAACCTCACTACTAGTGAACAAATAGGAGGATCAATGCTTAAAGGCTGACACTGGGGTAAAGAGGATGTGGCAAAGCAGGGGAAGGGAACACAGCTTCTCTACAATAGGAGGGCCACAGGTGCAATACACTATGGTGGGACATATAATCAGCCAGGCAGGAAATTTGACAGGACATTGGAAATAATGCCAGACAAAACAAAACGACCCAAATAAAACAGGAAATGGTACAAAAACATGACAAGAACAAGAACATAAAACTGGCTAACTTGACAGATCCTGATAGTACATTCTCTTCTACAACTGACTCCTGATAGCTGGGGATCCTAGGGTTTTTACGACACCCTGGGCAACTCCAGTCGGTCCGCGGTCTTCACGGTGCTGATGTTGCAGGTCTAAGTCCATGATTTCACTGGCAGTGGGTGAATAAAAATGCATTCTCATTTTCATGAGAACTATTACTTTAATGTTCACATATATTGCTGCAATAACCCAGCTCCTGTCCCCCCACTATTTAATGTTGTACTACATCAGGTTTTTAGAATACTGTTACATTACATGTCCATGACTTGATGTAGGCAATCACATATATTGCTGCAATAACCCAGCTCCTGTCCCCCCACTGACAAATCATTTTGTGCTTACTGACACCTATATGTAAACTTGGAAAGACAGCATTATACACCTCATCTGCAAGATCTAGCACCAGCAGCAATCTTACCAATATGTCAGTGAAAAAAATCAAGAAATCAAGAAGTCCTGTTGGAATCAATCTCCATCCTGTTCTTACCTCAAAGCCGCAGCTGCTGACGCACAACATCCATCAGTCTCCAGTGGAATGGAAAAGGGCCACATGTTGTGAAAGAAATGGACTAAGATGGGGCTGTCAGGCGTTCTGAGGAGGGTCACTCTTCCTATTACCCAGGTAGGGGGTTTGGGCCATCTGGTGGGGGAGCTGACTTTTGGCCACCCGAGTTTTTTCAAGTCCCCTCTGTATTTTCTATCACAGTGACTGCTCTCTCTGCGTGGCGCCTGGCCCCCACCCCTCTCTCTTCCACCTCTGTCTTTTGCATGTCTCCCATTGTAATTGATCTCCTTCTCTTGTCTCTTTTCCCTGCAGCTGCCTATTCTCCTACCGCGGGTATGTTTAATTAGAACGAGTGATTAATGGTCTTGACTCAGAAAAGAAACATACTAGGAGAGAGAGCGAGAGAGAGAGAGAGAGAGATGAGGATGGCAAATCATTCAGAAGAGAGGAAGTGAAATGCATAAAGTGCAGTGTTATTAAACGGTATCCAAGCAATACCACTGAACATTTTGAAGATGTCCTTATACAAGTAAGTGGTTTTTAAGTTTGCTTCAATGGGGAATTAATCAGAACAACCTTTAGCCTGTATTCTGAGTGCTTCAGTCACTCAATTTGAAATTGCCCCATCTGAAATCCAGTGCACTGAAAATCTTGAATGCGGTTGAAGATATCAACTGCAGTCATTAGCACAGAGCTGCTTTATGCAATTTCACTGTCATTTGAAAAGTTTCATTTCAGACAGTTCAAAGGGGTTCTCAGACATGACAGCTTCTCCGGCTCATTCATTGTCATTCTCAACAGAATATTTGAAACAGGACTGAAATCAGTAATCAGTGTCACCCATTCATCAACATAGACAGGACTGCTAAAAAAAAAATGTGTTTCTATCTCTAATCATGAGACTCTGATCCCAGCAGTATTGGGCAGTATACGGTGACATTGCATAGCTATCCTGTGAGTGATGCCTATGTCATCTCTGCTGAAACACAAATTTACTTCAAAAAGATGGCTGAATATCTACTGGATAAACCAAGAAACCTTAAGCATTAGACCGCAAAGCAAACACAGGGCACCACACCAAGTTTTGATTAAAATATCGAAAGTTGCTCATTGAGATATGAAATAAAAGTAAAAGCAGATGTTATGACCACAGACAAAGATTCATAGAGAAAGATTGAGGACAAGGAAACAGCCGGACCTTCTCTAAATAAACGCCACAGACTTCTTAAACTGTAACAGAAAGCGACTCACCACTTAATCAGCACGTGCCTTCCACGCCCTGAACCTGGTTTGCCACAAGATATTTAGCGTTCTTTGTACCAGTCAGAGGCCTTTGAAAAAATGTCACAATATTTTACAATATTTCTTAGGGTTAGGGCTCACCAAATTACCTTTGTCCAAGTATGTTGCGTGGGTATGACAAGAGAAGTCCGCTTTAGGAGAAATTAAAGTTTCAAGACAATTTAATTTTTTACAGCAACTTGAATCCTAAATAGATTACACACAAAAAATAGAGTTCAAGTTACGCACAATATTAAATTGATGTAATCACTCAATGCAACCCATCAAAACAATGTTTGCCTCTATATATTTTTTCTACGCACACACCCATGAAGACTATCTGGGGTATGTTGGGTTGCCTGGAAGATTTGCTGTTAGTATTTAACATTATTCATGCAATCTGTGCAACCACAGTTTCTCCACATGCCTAAGGCAGCCCATGATCAAACTGATCTCTGCGGCCTCTCTGCTATACCTCTGCTACATTTGACCCAGAATTCCTTAACACAAATTTGTAGAAAAACTATTTTAAATAGTTGTTATTAATAATTGCAAGTTAGTTTGCTCCACAGCACATAAATTATATAAAACAGTCTGTCATTTGAGAAACAGATGAGTTATGGCTGCAATTTGTCAAAAACACAGAGCAGATGCTCCTAAGTTCTAAGTGCTTTGGTTTGGTGTAACAAAACACATAATGACCGCTGAATTAAAGTTTTTAAACGATGAGCCCTCCGCTCCAATCTCTACAGAAATATCTGCTCATATTGTAGATTTGTTGAAATTTCAACCAGCTGGCAGTTGACAGTGGGCAGAGTGAAAGAGCATCCAAAGCAACACAAATGAATCACTTTACACAGCGATGCATGGCATTGCATCAATATTTAGGTGTGACTTTGCGTGTGGCATCTGCAGCTGTCAAACTAGATTTGTCTTTTGCTGCTTTATGTGAATTTAAACATTGCTGTTGCTGTTCCAAGTCCATTAAAGCCAGTCAGTTGCTCCTTTAAGTAGAGATACCCAAACATGATCTACGGTACAAACACTTCTCTCTGATTCTTTGATTGCCAACTTATCAATAAGTAGCTTCACTCGTTACATCTTCCTGTTTGTTTCTTGTTCACGTGAGGCACGTGATATAGGAGAGCCATAGCCGTTCCCCATCCTCTCCTCCTGCCTCAACAACACGCACATGTGGTACTGAATATCATGCCAAGACCTTTGAGAGATCTTGCCAGTTCATGAAAAAAGAGAAAACTATGTTTATATTTACTAATTATTAAAGCGCTTTTCACACAACCGTTTGCTGCCACATATCAAGCCACTGAATAACAACCTCACTTGCAAGGTTCAGATGATAGGAGAGTGTTACATGTATGACATCTATATTAGCAGATGATATATAATAGTGGTTTCTCTATCCTCATCTTCACATGACATCCCATTCTTCATTCAGTGTCTCTGCTGGCTTACACAGTACACGGCCACTCTTTATACCACTCCTGCCAGCAAGCACATAGATGTGCACATACCCCTCCCACCTGGGGTGCCTCAAATTAATGGTCAAGCCTGCGAGCATGGGAAGGAACAGGTCTGAAAGATTTACTCTTCCTCCAGCTACCATAATTATCTGCCTCTCACGGCATCCTCTGGTGTTATGGTGATGGAGGCATGATGAGAGGCAGCTGCTTTTTCATCTCTTTCCCATCAGCCTCAGCGCTGCCTCCAGCTTTTTCAGCAGCCATAAAGTCTGCCTGTAGGTTCCTCCACTGAACTCTACTCTGACTTCTGATTTATTCAAGAACTAAGCTGTTGGGCCACTGAATTGTGTTGACTTCTAATATATTATAGCACGTCTGATATGACATACATTGGAAATACAGGTCAATAATCAGCCATAGATTACTACAAAGTCTTTGACCTGGCAGTTTCCTCATTGTTAAATTTATTAAAATGTATCTTTCAGAAAATGTTTGAATTGAAAATAATGTAAACTTCTTGATGTGATCTATGAAGGGCTACCAATATGGAGTGAAAAAGGGGGGAAAGCCTCTGGAGCCAAGCCTTCAGCCCATAATCTTCTTATTAATCATGGTTATCCTAAGTATAAAAATAAACACTTTAAAAATGTAGCTATTTTGTACTGCATTGTGTACTGTTTTTATTTTGTATGGCAACTGCATACGGAGGAAGTCAAATTAAAACACACTTTTTAAAATCATATTTTACATTGTAATTTGTATTGTGCAGATTCCTTACACTATAAATACAGTAAGTAACTGTATATATAGTGTAAGGAATCTGTTTTGTCAACTTGATCACTTTAATATGTAGTTGTATATTTTATAACAAGTTTTATATTACAAATTATTATACTTCTTGGTCACTTTGAAAATGTAGTTGCTGTATTTTGTGTGCCTTCTTTCCTCTGTTAAGTTCAGTACTGTACTTGTTAGTATTGCAACAACCTGAGTGTTGGAACACAAATGGAAATTAACTTTTTTGCTAAAACTGTTGCAACTGTGTTTTCATTTGTCACTGCATTCTGTCCTTTTGAGAGATTAGCAATATATAGACACATATAAGGTTAATTTTTTTTTTTATTTAAACAACCAAAGTAAGCATGATGAATAACATGTTTTTCCATTCATTTATTGTATGCAACTTAAAAGTGCATTGAAGGTAAGTAGCAACAAAGATCAAAGTAGATAATGTTGTTGCTATAAGTAAATGCTCTACAAGAAAGGAAAAGAAAAGGAGTCACCACCACCTTTGAGGAAGGTTCCATAGGGACCCATTTATTTCTCTGTGTGGCCCTGGATTGATGTTTATATTTATCGATAGCTGATTTATAAATGTCTTCTTTCTCTGACCTGTTCCACCTCCATACTCTTTGCCGCCACCTCCTTTCACATCACTCAGGACTAAGCACTGGACTTGGGGCAACAGAGCTTGCTGTCCCAAAATACATCCAAGACTGTTCTATCCAGATTCAAATCGCTCAGCAAAACACATCTCCTCAGATTTGCTTTCAATCTCTGATTTTACTGTTTTTATATTATTTTATTGTACTGTATATATATTTTTTTTTATATTGATACTAAGTATTATCCTTATCATTATCTTT
Organism: Mola mola; assembly: GCA_001698575.1. Lineage (NCBI taxonomy): Eukaryota > Metazoa > Chordata > Actinopteri > Tetraodontiformes > Molidae > Mola > Mola mola. Next base: position 171,313 of record KV751414.1, read on the forward strand.
TTTAATTGAAAAAACATTATAAGGTGCGACTATTAAGTTCCTTTTTACTGTACATTTGGTTAAAACAGTATTTACATATAATGGCTGCTTGACATGTAATAACACAGCATCTGACAGCAGTATTGGCAGGGGGGAGCCAGCTTCTTTTGTTGTCCTCCTCACTGACAGGAAGCCTCCTCGGGATGCATTGCTTAAGTCTGACAGCTGTCTCCTCCCTGGCATCTTCCAGTGTGCTGCTCTCCCAGTGGTAGCTACTGGTGCAGAGGAGGCGCACTGCACATCTGTCTGTCAGGGAAAGTGGAGCTGTTCATATGCAGATAGAAAATTGAACTCTGAAGTGATGGACACACATACAGATAGTGTGGTATTTAAGATGTCTAAAAGTTCATTGGCAACCTTGATTGAGGTTATGTTCCTTTTTCACTAGTGCAATCTACAAGATTTCTTCAGCTGGACAATAAGTGTATTCATTACAATAGCTGAATTCAGAGTGTAAAATAACTCAATGACTGGCGCAAGTGATGCAATTCAGCTTTTTATCTAATGAAACGAAAGCTTTTATGGTTTTCAGTTGTGCAGACTGAAGAATAATCTTTCAAAAGCAAGCTTTTATACTTGAATGTCAGTTGAATCCCCTTGATACATTCTTACTCCTGGACATAATCTTAAACACCTCAGATATGTAAATATGCAGTGTGTGTAACTGGCTGTATTAATTGAAAGTGCTATGCATTAGTGCTATGCACCCATCAGCCACAACATTAAAACCATCTGGCTAATATTGATTAGGTTCAGTTCTGATATGCCATGGGAACACTGAGAGGCCTGTGTTACCTGGCACCTGCATAATTTATTTTTTTGCATTTGTTCAGTATGGTGGGGTGTGGGCCCATCCACCCCTCAAATACTTGACTGGATTGATTTTGGAGACCAGGTTAATTACTTGGACTCCTTGTCATGTTCCTCAATCCATTCCTGCATGGCAGGCCTTTTCGCGGTATGGTGGGGCACATTATCCAAATGTTATGGAACGGCATTAGGGGTTGTCCTTGGTCTGCAAAAGGTGAGTAGTAACGTATTGTTCTGAACATAAGACAATGTTTTTTCCCTTTGAAAAAGTAGGATCGTCTTATTTTCGGGGCCTTAATTCTGTGTGGGTGTTTTATACCATCTGTTGTCAATATACCCTCACAACAATTGATGGCACCAAACCAGAGTCAATCACTTCATGTTATGCTCTGTCCATTGTCATATGGAGTCACAGAGTTGTGATTTGCGGAGATTGCATAACCACAAAGAGCGTCTCAAAAATACCAACGCTCAGCGAAAAGCATTTCGCGACCCCCAAAGTGGCCGCTTCCAAGAAATCAACAGGTGAGTGTGTGAGTATGTTGCTGAAAAATGTAACGATGGTACAGCTGTTACAAGAGCCATAATGCAGCTGAAAGCTTTGGGGTGGCTAAAGAAATGAATATACTGCAAATGGAATTTAAGGCAAGCCTCAGCTGGTGTAAAAGAATGATAAGGCGAATTGGCCTTTTTCTCTGTCGAAGGACACTTGCCCAGCACCTCCCCGATGACTTCAATGAGAAGCTGGTGTCTTACCAGCATCATGTGATTAGATTGCGCAAAAAGCATGAATACCCCCTGGATCAGATGGGCAATGCTAATCAAACGCCCATGTTTTTTGACTTGCCCTCATCTGTCACTATGCATAAGAAAGGTGATAAATCAGTCCTTTTGAAGTCCACTGGGAACGAGAGGAGCCATGTCACTGTCATGTTGGCATGCTTGACCGACTGGACCAAGCTGCCCCCCAATGTGATTTTGAAACGCAAGGCCGTACCCAAAGAGGTGATCCCACCTGGCAGTATGATGCGTGCCCCAGAAAAGGGCTGGATGGATGCTGAACTTGTGGTGGACTGGCTCAAAGTTGTGTGTGCTGGACGGCATGGGGGTCCCAGAAAGAATAGGAACATGCTGGTGTTAGATGCATTCCGTGGACACTTGATTGATCCTGTCAAAAAAAAACACACAAGATGAACGGAGACCTAATGATCATTCCAAGCGGGATGACAAGCCAGTAACAGGTGTTGTATGTGGCTGTCAACAAGTCATATGAGGATAATCTGTCGAATAAATACATAAGAGTGGCTTCTGGCTGGTGATCATGCCCTAAACCCAACTGGAACAATCAAGAAGCCTACAGTACGCTCTGTGAATGGATCCTACAAGCATGGGCCGCTGTTTCCCCTGAGAGCACCATTAACGGGTTCAAGCGATGCTGCATATCAAATGTTTTGGATAGCAGCAAGGGCAATATTTTGTGGGAAGAGCCGCAAGAAGCAGAGACTGGGCAGGGAGATGAAGCGACAGTCAGTGTGTCAGGGTCCGGTAGTGTTAATTGTCTGTCTGTTAGGGTCATTCGGTGTTTCCTGTTTTACTTTGTACCTGTTTTGTTTGTGTCTTATTCCCATGTCGTGTCAAGTCTTGTCCCTCAGGTGTGTGTGATTGCCTCTCCTCCCTAATGTGTCTCACCTGTGTCTAATTGTCTACCCCTTCCTTGTGTATTTAACCCGTGTTCCCTTCCTTCTGTGCCAGATTATCGTATCTTTTCCAGTGAGCAGTCCAGCGTTCTTTTCTTGTTCCTTGTGTTTGATCTTGTTTCGTCTCTCGATTACTGAGTTTGCCTAATCCTTAAATTGTACCTTAGCTATCTAGTTGGATTTCCCGGTTTTGACCTAATTTTAGTAAAACGACTTTGATTCAGAAAACTCCCTGTGTGTCTCTGCATTATTGACTCCCCCAGACCCCGTCCCTGATACAGTGATAATGAAGAGGATAGTGCGAGTGAAACCACTGAGGCTGAGGATGCTGTTGGTAAGGACTAGACAGTCTAATGTCTTTACATAACAGGGTCGAAAATGTTACAGTTTTCCCTCTCTGTCAAATTGTCCTGATTGGTGGTTCAGCTATTGAAAATTTGAAGGCTGCAAGTTTGTGGTTGCTTTGCACCTGTGAGAGAGGATGTTGAAAACAGCTTATTGTTTTATTAAGATGTTTTCACTGAGATGATGCTAATTGACTGTTGTTTTTAACATTGAAATGAAACAGTCTACTTATTTTATTATTTTTTTCTCAATAGTGATATGGGCTGCACTGTTGCACTATGCTGTCTTGTTTAATTTTGGTATTTAGTCAATATATTTTTTTCAGTATTTTAAATAAAATGTTTTTTGTGACTGAAACAAGATTTTGCTATTAAAAAAACTTTTTTCCAAAAATCTGTTTTGAAAAAGGGACCGTCTTATATTCAGAACAATACGGTACGTATCAAAGTATCATTCACATAGATCCTGGCAACCATTGTTTCCAAGAACATTGTTATTATGGTTATAATTAGCATTTTATTTTCTGCTACATGCCATTCAGTTTGCTTATATCAATGAATATATATTTCATAGCAATTTAAAGTATATTTTTGGTGTATGATTAGGTTTTGCAACAAGATCACCTTAAACAGTATATTACAATGCAAAACATGCTCAGCCACTTTGTCATGCTTAACGGCTCATCACTGTACCCCATATTCATCCTAGTTGTACAGTACACACAATATTCAATACTGTCAACGAAGGTATAAAATCAGGGAACAGATAAAGCTTATAGTGCAGTGAGAAAGCAAAGATGAAATGTATGCACTGTAACAGTCCAGTGGTGGAGGAGCAGAGTATTTGAGAAACGGCACCTCTTTGTGCGCCAGCAGTCAAGAGAACGAGCACACAACCAAATCACACAATATTAATCTCTCTGACAAAACATTCCGCAGCATGAAATCAGAAGTTCCAGCAGACAGAAGGCAATCAAAGAGCAAACCACAGCCGGCACTCTTTAGAAACACTCACCTTTTCAGCAGCAAACTAAAATCGGATAGTTGACACTGGACTACATAAGTCTCTTATCTGTACACTAATGTTACATTTTTATGTTGCTAGTGAATTAGCTATCTGGTGTTTTGAGAATATGCTAGGCAGAGTTTGATTAGGTTGATTGAGATTTTGAATTTAGCTGCTTTTGATGAGATCACGGCAAATATCGCAGCAACAGGTGGGCTCGACAGTCTTTTTTTTGTTGTTTTGTTTTTTCCAATGTGTATCACACTGCCCAGGATAATTATTAGGAGTATCATCTACATACTGATCTTTGACCTCATGGAAAGGTGACTTGGTGGCTGAAATGTGGTCAACATGAGTGGTCTATTCTTCAGCGGAAACTGGTAAGATACTGTATAAAGATGTTAGCATACTTGCTAACATTAGCCTCATGGATTACAATGTTTTCTTTTGTCTCCCAGCACCGATAGTATTTGTCTCTCCCAGTGGCTACTGGCAGTTTGAATAGTGCATCGTTATCAATACATAAATCCTAAAGATCATATACCGTATGTATGATATAAATTGCAGCCTACACTCTAGAAGCCATGAGCTAAACTTGGAAAGATTTAAAGTTTTATCTATACGTCTGAGCAATCAATTGTCATTACAAATACAGAGTAACAAGTAACACAGTGTAACATAGTGGTTGCTGCACCATTAAAGTCACCAGATGTGAAAATGCAGTGCAGAAAATCCACATGCATTTTTTTTTTTTTTTTTCCTAAACTATGCATACCAGGTCCAGGGCGAATCATCCTTGTTGTTGTGCTCCATTTTTGCCCCAAAAATTAGGTAAGAGAAAAAAATAACTGCCAATATGTTTGTTGGAACATAGAGTCAGTACAAATTGATTTTGTCCGAGGCTCATTTACTCTTCATGAATGAGGCCAGGTAATTTCCCTGAACTCCAGATTTGATGGCAATGTTGGATGTTCACTTGCAATTGCAAGAACCCATTATATCAGTATTTAAAAAATTCTGTTTCATTTTCTTATTAAAATCAGTACTTGGTCTGAAATGGCTTTTACTCTGTCTGCTCATGTATGTAATAATTCTACTGTAATTGCAATCCCAACAATTACTCCGTAGCGAGAGAGTAAGGACCAAATGCTTGAATGTGATGAGATTATCATGAACTATTAAAGCTTCTAACAGAGGTAAAATAAACTTTGATTTAGTTTTTCTTGAAACATATCAAATTGCCAGTTTAGCACTTGAAGGCCTCTCTGAGTTAACCCTACTCTGGCCAGACTCAGCTCAGCTTACACATCTTATTTCTATTTGTGCATTTGAAATGTGGGTAACAATTTTAAAGGGGGATTGTAGCGATTTCAGCTGCTCATCACCATGGGAAGCCCGATAATCCATGTTGTTTATCCAAAAAGTACTTCTGGCACAAACTTCCACAGGGTTGCAAAGCTAATGCAAGAGCTGGAGCATTATTCTGTAGGCTGATATTTTTTGTTTTTTATCTCCCCCCCCCCCAGTGGTATAAATTACCCATCCATCCATTTTTACCGCTTATCCTGTTAGGGGTCGCGGGGGGGCATCGTCTCAGCATCATCAGGCGAAGGCGGAGGTCACCCTGGACATATCGCCAGTTCATCACAGGACTGACATATAGAGACAAACAACCATCCACACTCACATTCACACCTACGCGAAATTTAGAGTGACCAATTAACCTAACCCCCAGTTTGCATGTTTTTGGACTTTTGGAGGAAGCCGGAGTACCTGGAGAGAGCCCACGCAAGCACAGAAACGCCCTGACCTGGAATTGAACCCAGGAGCTTCTTGCTGTGAGGCGGCAGTACTAACCACTGCGCAATTATGCTAATAGTTGTACCTTTGGAATTACACACTGTTGGGACAACATGACAGGACAAAAGCCCTTAGTTTCTGAGGCAGCCACACGTTATCCTTCAAAAGTGAAAGCCCTCTTTTGCTTACTCATACTCAGCATCGGAGTTGTGACACACTATTAGGTAGGCTCACATCCATAATTATTCATATAAAAGCTTTTTCAAAGACAAGAACTGTAATTTTAATCTCTCTTGATTAATTAGATCTGAAAAGATTAACACAAAACGTGTATGTGATTATTTCCGTTCAGGGAGGATACGAACGTGAATGAGTGTCAGTATATTTAGACTGCTTTAATTTGCAGGATTCACTCAGTGGTTTCTATCCCTATAGTGGCTTCACCAGCCTAACAACAGCTAACAACTTCAAATGCACATTTAGGAAATTGTCACCAATCATAAAGTCACCATGTACTATCTGCACTCACTTGAAGGCAATACAAAACATTTAGCAGAAATTATGGGACGTTGACACAATATTCAAATTTCAGTATTACCAAATGAATAGAAGAAAGCACAAAAAAAATGTGAAAATGATAGTTATTACCATAGTACATGGGTCATTTTTAATGACATAGGGTCAAATCCACCAAAGGATTGCACTGCTTGTGCACTTTTTTAAGGTTCAAATTCCACACGTTCCACAAAGCACGCACTACGAGTGAACTGCACCCAAAATGGATGCAGACTGCACTACAACACAGATAGTGTCCAGTGTACATCTGTCCCATTTGTGTGCATGTAAATTAGGGAATATTCAAAAATTCGCCGCAAAATTGCCCCCTTCTTATGCAAATGAGGCTCATTGCAAATCGTGTCTAATCCACAAAGGCCAATGCAATTTGCCAGAGGCAGTGAAATTGGTGTAACTTAAAGGCAGTGAGACCCGTGTATTTCTCCTTCTCTCAATGACACTCAGCTTGTTAACAGTGCACATATATAAGGACTGTCACAAGAAAGGATTTTTCTGAGAAATGTGAGGTGAATTTTTCAAGCTATATACTGAGTTCTGTTTCTGGTATTTGTAAGGGAAATGTTGGCTTTCTGTAAGCTATATTCAAGAGCAGGTTATGGTCTAAACCTGCTCTATATGAAAATTGTCCTGTGATTACTTTCGTTTTGGTTTGGCTGTAAATAAAACTTGCTTTGATATTCAGTAATATGCTGTGTTTTTGTCTCAACTAAGCCCCTAAAGTCCTGTGAAATGGTATTTTTTTTTAATCTTGTGCACACACAGGTTAACATGTTATAGATCTTGCATGCTAAAGAACTATTATGATGAATACCATAAAATGTACAAAAATTGGCTAATCACGTTCTAGTTTCACCTCAGAATGACAAAACATACTAGTTCCTCTAGCCCTTACACACGGGATTTTCATCAGCAGAAATCCTTTGCTACGCATGCGAATGGCAAAGATTAAAAAAAAAAAAAAAAAAGTACCACTTTGCGGGACTTTAGGGACTATGTACATCTCTGCAAAAATTCTACATTATTTACCCACAACAATTATGTCTAAAGAATGGATGGATGGATAGTAATAGTCTCTAACTAGTCTCGTAATTGCTGTCTCGGGAGATAAGTGGATCATCCACTAAATGCAGAATGCTTCAAAAACAAAAGCAAATAGATCAGTAAAACCAAAAGCAATCGACTTTTCGCCCTGAAATGCCAATTACCAGGCTCATTGATAGGTCACAGTCAGCTTTATGCTCACTTAAAGAGTGATATTCGTGTTATTCGTTGGGAAGTACTGTAAGATTCAGGACCAGAGACTGCTCATTGCAAACTCATTTATTTATTGATCTGGATGCAGTCACAGTATATGTATATGGACAACTTAAAGCACTTTAACAGTGCACCCACACACAAACAAACACTGATGGCAGACACTGGGGGTTGTCATGGAGGGTGCCCACCATCAGAAGGAGTCTAACCACTCACACACAATGGACCAACACATAAATCAGTTTTTTAAAAACGTAGACAAAACATTGTTGTGTCTACTATGATCTTGGTCTAAAGCCACTACCTAATTGCCATGTTGCAATCACAGGGCCAAATTGCATTCAGCAGCCAAACTGTGCGGCGTGTTTGCGCCGTCTAATGATTAGAGCGTATTCTTTTGTGGATAAGGTGCTAAAAAGGGCAGATTGCATGCTGCATAAATCTCGCCCGTAGTCTACTGATGTGGTGCATCATGGTGATGTGAGTTTATGCTTCAAAAACTAGCACATTTCAGATCATTTCATAATACCTATAATCATTGCCTAAAAGAACAGGGGAAAAAAAGCCATTTAGTAACATTTATCAAAAATATTCAAGTGGGTTAAAGTGATCTTGTAGTAACAAAACAATCTACAATTTTTCCTAGCTTCAAGATTTGAGTAAGAAACCCCTTCGTTTAGTACCTCATTAGCCTTCTTTGTATCAACCCCTCACTCCTCAAAGTTACTCAGTAAACATCACTTTTGAGTGCAGTCACTGCAATATTAGGAGTTTTGACCGGGCCCTGAAGTACTTACACTTGCCAAGAAAATAAGCCAAGGCACACTGTGCATTATATGACCGAAGGTCTGCTTGTTAACCAAAGTAATTGGAATTTGCAACCCTCTCTGGGTGATGCAAGCCTTTAAACTGCTTTTCCCGTACAATCGTTCCCTGGCTCCAATTTTGGTATTGATTTGTCTTTCATTTGGATTCAGAGTGGAGACAGACATCAGTTTACCTCACTCTTACTCATAAAGAACTCCAACATCTTGATTAATCAACATCTATTATAGCTTTTTATATAGAATACTTGATTATTTTTGGTGACTGTGAAGACCTTTCCTCAAGAGAAACAACATTTGATGACTGTTAATTAGTTGACTAAACACTAGTCACTATATTTTCAAAGTCATCATAATTACAGATGTATTTATAAATGATTCTTTAAGTTACAAAGGTCCATAACTCAGACTTTTGGCTAAAAAGATAGATGCAGTCTATTGCAGGCAGAAAAGAAAGTGATGGGATGGCTCGTGCTGGATTCAAAATGCTGAAATGTGGCCTGTAACACAAAGAAAGAAGAAGAAGTAGACTTTTTTCTTGGTTGTTATGACCAACTTTGGAAAACTATTCATCAAACAACTACAGTGAGCCCCAATATGAGAAGCACAATGACGACATGGATAGAAAGAAATGAGTTTGAATTCGGGGCTTAGCACATTGTCTCCTCTTGATTCACTGTGTAAAACACAACAACATGTTTTTGCTGGTATTAAATGTAATTTTAATTGGTAAAAATTGGCAAAGAACAAAGCTTTGCTTTATTTGGTATGATATTTGAGGAGTGAACCATTTGTTGTAGTCATGCATGAGCTAGATGAGAAAATTAGAGGCTGACGGCAGCACAGATGTGTCCTCCCTTAAAAAAAATATACTGTATATATCAGAGAGTGTCAATGAGAGCTCCCACGCTAATGAGTATATGTCCACCACTCAATGTTATTTTTGTCTCGCTTCATCTCGTCTCGTCTCATCTTGTTTTCTGCTACTGATACCCTATCTCTAAGGTTGAGCCCAGCCACCTTTGTTAAGGAAATTCATTTCACCTGCTTTTATTGGCAATCTCACTCTTTCGGTCACTACAAAAGCTCATGACCATAGATGAGAGTTGGAACGTAGACTGACCTGTAAATTTTCCCCTCATTCGAAGACCTCTGATACTTTAACTCCTCAACTTGAGGCAGCAACTCTTCCCTCACGAAGAGTGGGCAATTACCCCTTTTCCAGCTGAGAACCATGGCTTCAGATTTAGAGGTGCTGATTGTCATCCCGCCGCTTCACACTCGCCTGCAAACCGTCCAAGCATGAGCTGGAGGTCACTATTAGATGAGGCCAACAAAAACAATATTGTTAAAAACAATAAACAAGTTCAGCGCATATTATATATCAATTAGGTATATTAGAAAAACTTGTAACATCTCACTCACCCTTTAATAAAGTTTTGAAGAGTCCTGCCACACCTGAGTCATGGTGTAGGATTCAATAATATAATTGCTTGTTTTGCTCCCCACAATTGCCAGGTAGGCATTAATAATCTATGGCGACAAGAGTGATCTTTGCTCAGCTGTTGACATTCTAAAGACAAATATCATACCAATAATTAGATAAACAGAGAGTACCTCACTCTCAAACTCATTTCTAGGGGCCAGGTCCTTTAAGTTCTTGTAATAAACTTTGTAGGGCCCAACATTTGACCAGAGGGTCTCAGCTCTGCCCCCTGCCCATATGTCTCCGATTACTGTAAAATAAATAAGCTGAAACGAATTTGTGACATACAACATTTTACGAGTGCATTGTGGAAGAGTACTCACCAATTTCTGCAACACTAGAGGGTTGTGGGACTTTGTGGCACACAGTGGATGACAGCACCTCTTCCAGTGTGGCAGAGGTAAGTGTTTTGTGTGTATGTTTTTGTGTATTGTGTATTGTGGTAGCCAGTGATGGTCCAGACAGAGAAGGATTCAACATTTTATGCAATTTGGTATTCTTTCCTCTGGCTGGACATAATGTAAAAGATGGTCAATGTTTATGTTTGTTTGTTTTTTTTTGTCCCTTGCCAGAAAAAATGTATGCACTCTTCCCATCAATTCTGATGATAGTGAAGGGTCCCAGCATGTTGGCCTCAAGCCTCCCTCCTTTCCCCTGCTCCATCCTCACATGTTTTTTGGAGGACAGGGTAACCCACTTCAAAGATGTCCTCTTGGCCTCTGTCCTCTTTTTGTTTGCAGACCTTGTCCTGTCTTTTTTTGGTGTTATCTTTTACCCCATTATAAGTATGGTTCTGGAGTTGGAGACCTGGAGCAGCCTGTTGATTTTCACTTTTGTGATCTGACAAAATGCAGGAATGGATGGATAAGAGATGGGTGGATGAAAGATAGATGATAGATACATTGAGCAATCTTGTATCATACTCTTGTGGTATCTCTGAAGGATACCAGAAGGATGAAGTAAGTGGTCCCAGTTTTTTTCGGTAATCAGCCACTGCTTTGTTGAGGGACCTGAGTGTGCAGAATTCAAAAAGATTTTGGGTACACATGTACAACAAGTGAACTCTGTCAGGAGCAATAAATCAACATGTTACTGTTGATACCCAGAAATCACTCAAGTGTTAACAAACCAAAATCGTACCTCCGTATTGTCCCATTTAGTTTCTCCACAAGGTCATTGGTCTGTGGATGGTAGGGCGACCAGAGGTTTCACTTGATGCCCAGTTTCTCACGTAACTCCTAGTTGATCTTATAATTGGAAGAAAGTGAAAAACAGCCAGCACAGCAGTAGAGTATTAGCCCATGGGGACACACGCAGCATCATTATAGTACCATGTTGCAAAATTCAGCGCCCTGGTCTGTTAGTAGTCTTTTTGGTGCATCAAATTTGTAAAAGAAATTAAGAATACAATTTGTGACCTCGACTGCTGTTTTGCTTTTGAGTGGGTAAGCCTCTGACCATTTGGTGAAATAATCAACCATAACAAATATTTACCTGTTGCCACCATCTGTCAGTGTGAGTTTACCCACAGGGTCCATTCCGACAAACTCAAGAGGCTCCATTACCTGCCAGAGAAAAAGAAATGATATCACGTCTCTTTAAGCTGACAGTTCATTTTATCATCTCTTTACCTCTATTGGACTGTACTGCTTATTTTCCTTGATGGTACCCCTCTTAAATTGGCATTGTGAACACTGTTCAACCTAAAATAGACAAATATGCAGGAATGATGTCAAACAGGAGTCATCCTTCAGTGTAGATCCATGGATAGACGTTCCACATTCGCAAAATATACATTAGACTCCAACACATGAATGTGTGGCGGAAGGATCTAAACAATTAATGTCATCAGTGCAGTTGCTAATTATGTATTCCACCCTTTGATTCTAAACATACTGACTCACACATTTGCTAAACTGCCACACTGGCCATAACAACGCTACTTCTTCATTTGTCTTAAGTGCTTCAGTTGAAGGCATATGGACTTATTTTTGGATTTGAGGATGTTTTACCTCTCATCCGAAAGGCTTCTTCAGTTGAGGGAGGTGAAGAGAGGTGAAGCGTCTTCAAAACCAAAAAGAAGTACAGATGCCTTCAACTGAAGCACTTAAGACTCCAACGTATGACGTAGTACTTAAGACTACCTCATCCTGGATGACTGAGAACCTACTCAAACATACTTCTTCGTTTGTTTAATGGGCTCTCTGATGGACTCACTTCCGCTTCCGAGTCACACAACTTGTGTCAAATGAAGTTAGAAGCACTGGAAAATGCTCGTTATCCATTTTATCCATTTTTCATTTGAGCACAAAATCGGAAATTGGAAAAACGAATTGTTATCCGTTATTTCATTTTGCTTTTGGAAACAAATATAGATAAAACAAATCATTTCTTTGTTTTTTTGTATTTTGTTTTGAAAAATGAATGTACGGACAATTGGAACGTATTGAGAATGTAAGGTTATACTTGATACTTGATGTTTTATTACAGCAGTAACAATGTACTGCTTCTTTGTTTTTGTCAATTTTTGTCCCAAATTTGTACATTTTGTTACAATTTTATGGTATATACTGTACATTTCAGACAATTGCTGTATGGTAATACAATGCTTTAATCATATCACATAAATATTATTGCAGTGACAGTCATTGCATCAGATTGTAGTAAGCTTAATTGGGGTGAACCTTTTTGAACTTCATACTGTAAACATAGTTTGTACTGCAAAATTATTTAAGTTCAAAGCAAAGTTGTATGGATTTCATAAGATATATTGCCTTGCATTCCTCCTCCTCCACCTCTGCCCCCTGTTGCTCACTCTTCCTCTTCCAAAGACAGTTGATATTTTGTACAATAATACTTCTTCTGCCTCTTTTGGCTTTACTTAGGTATTTCTAGGAGTCGCCACAGCGCATCATCCTCCTCCATCTCTCCATGTCCTCTGTATCTTATTTTCTCACATCAACTATCTGCATATCCTCTCTCACCACATCCATGAATCTCCTCTTAGATCTTCCTCTTTGACTCTTGCCTGGTAGCTCCATCTTAAGCATCCTTCTACCAATATATTCATTGTCCCTCCTCTACACATGTCCAAACAATCTCAATCTGGCCTCTTTAACTGTGGCTCTGCACCTCTCCTTCTGGTCTAGCACCTCTGCAATGCATTTACCGGCACTGAGAGGGAGAGGGGGGAGGGGACTACGAAAGCCCGAAAGGTACAGAAGCCCTTAAGTGTCATAAAAGGCGATTTCTACAGGAAAATAAATACAATACTAATTGAAATAAAAACAACAAACTAAACAACAAACTGTTTAAAATGAAAATAAAACAAACTCATAGTAATAGAAAAATAAATATTAAGTGCATTCTTAACTCTGTTACACTACTACTGGCTTTCATTCCCTTCTCTTTCCAACGCATCTTCCCCATGTTTTCTTCCACCTTTTCCCTGCTCTCTCTACAGATCACAATGTAATCTGCAAACATGATCTTCCACAGACATTCCTGACTTACTTCATCTGTCAGTCTGTCCATCACCATAGCAAACAAGAAGGGGCTCAGGGCCGATCCTTGATGCAGTCCCACCTCCACCTTGAAGCCATCCGTCACTCCTGCAGCACACCTCACAACTGTTTTGCTGCTGTCATACATACCCTGCACCTGTCTAGCATATTCTCTGCCACTCCGGACTCTCTCATACAGAACCACAGTTCCTCCCTCGGCACCCTGTCATAGGCTTTCTCTAGATCCACAAAGACACAATGCAACTCTTTCTGATCTTCTGTATATTTCTCCATCATCTTTCTCAAAGCAAACATGGCGTCTGTAGAGATCTTTCTTGGCATGAAACCATACTGCTGCTCACCAATCATTCCTTCTTCTCTTAGTCTTC
>KV751414.1:185299-231227 GCA_001698575.1 Mola mola
ATTCATCAGCTCCTCCATCTTTCCTTCCATCTTCTCAGCACACTCACCTCACTTGTTATTACGTTATTACATTAACATTTCTGTCCTTAATCACCCTAACCTGCTGCACAACCCTCACAGCTAACAATACAGATCTTTTTCTCCTACCTTAGTGTCCCTCCTATCATACAGCTCATCCTACGCTTTTTACACGCATACACAAAATGTAGTCCCCCTATGTGCTCCTGCCTCCGCTCTTATATGTCACCCTGTGTTCTTCCCTCTTTTGGAAGTAGGTATTCACCGCAGCCATTTCCATTATTTTAGAAAAATCCACCACTATCAGTCCTTACAGGTTTCTTTCCTTGACACAAAACCTGCTCATCGCCTACCTCTGTTCCCTGCACGAACATGCCCAATTGAAGTCTTCTCCAATAACCACTCCCTCCTCCCTGGGAATTCTCTCTACCACTTCATATAACTTGCTCCAGAATTTCTCTTTCCGTTCCATCTCACACCCAACCTGTGGGCATAACCACTGACAACATCCTGCTTCACACTTAGGACCCTGTCCAACACTGTTTTCGCCTCTACAACATTCTTTGCATGCTCCTCCTTCAGTATCACATGTGGCACACTTGGCTCAGTTTTCACGCCGGATGCTCTTCCTGCCACAACCCTCGCCATTTTTCCGGGCTTGGAACCGGCACTAGAAATACACTGGTTTGTGACCCCTAGTGGATGGTTTGTACAGTAATACAATACTCTGAATATATCACAAAAGTAGTGCATTACACTATCATTGTGCCACAATAATCCATTGACTGCATTGAGCGAGTAATACAATACTCTGAATATATCACAAAAGTAGTGCACTAACACTATCATTGTGCCACAATAATCCATTGACTGCATTGAGCTAAACTTCTAACTGGGCTTTGTACTGTAAACTCCTAGTTGATACTGCAACATTGTTAGAGTGCCCAGAATTCATTAGATATATTGGTTCGCTTTACCTTCCTTCTCCTTCTCTTACTGTAACCCACGTGGGATGGCAGTTGAAGAAGGAGGAGGAATCACAACTATCTATTGGGACTCAAACCTGCAGGCGACAATTTACACACATCAATTGTCGTCATCCGTCTCTTATTTCACATAACCCTCAGCCATTGTGAACATCACTGTAAGGGGCCTTATTCACTCACTCTGTATCTTAAAATACAGTAAACAGGTAACAAACTTCCCACTTGTAAGAAACACTTTCTTCTCTATAACATAAAAAAAAAAAAAAGACTAACAAAAATCAAACCTATCTGTCCTGAACAGATGTAAAACATTGGAAGACAGTGTATTAAATACACAGAGAATTCCACCTTGTGGTCAAAAAAAATAAAAACACGCAGCATTTGCTACGGCTAAAGCTTGAAAAAATAAAATCACAAACCTGCGGGCGACAATTTACACACATCAATTGTCGTCATCCGTCTCTTATTTCACATAACCTAAACACACAGAACGACACTCATTGCACGACGAAAAGAGAACCACGGTCTCTGCACGAAGTTCTGAAACGGGGCAGCCGAGTGGCGCCAAACTCGTGACGTAAAATAGTTTATAAAACTTGTTTCAAACGTAAAAAACTACCGGAAACAACTGGTAAGCATATTAGCATTCTCTGCAACCGTTTTACATCACACATTCCAATAGAGTAAAACTCAGATTTACACTGAAAACAACAAAAATGCATGGCAGGAACTCACCCTCAGCCATTGTGAACGTCACTGTGAGGGGAAGAAGGGAGGGACTACAGAAGCCTGGAAAACTACGGGGGCTGAGGAGGAACAAAAACAAAGCGGAGTGCAGCAACATGCCCTCCCACGGGTAAAAGGAAAATAAAACTATTTGACTAAGATAAAATTCACAAACCAAATACAACATAAATATAATAAATAATAAGGGTGCATTTTTAACTGTTACATTACCCTCCCTCTTTTTCTGTTTTCAATGTTGCTCTTACAAATTACAAATTACAAATTTCTATTTGGATGAAAATATTTGAACTTTAAGCATGGATGTGTATTTCTGATACATGAACATATTTTAATGTATTTAATTTAATATAGGTAAACAATCATAGAATGCAATGATTTGCAAATCACTACTTCCTACTTTTATTTCTTTTAATTGGTTTCTCAGCTATTAATTGATGAAATGGGCTCTTTAGAACAACAGGAGAGAAACATAATTTGTGAGAGCATCAGTGTTATAAATTGTCATCCTCCATCTCCATTTAACCCTTGGACCCCTATGCAATACTACTAATCTCATCAGTTTCCAGGACACGCTACATGCATACATATCCTTATGGTCCAGGGGAGTCCGGGTATAGTTTCATCTCTCAGCTCTTCATCGACCACCCAGATTTATGTGTTTTCCAACTGCCACCATGGTCATTGCCTCCACCATATTCATGGATAGATAATTTGGTGATTTACTAACCCGTTTTAATAAAAATAAATAAAAGATGTATGACTATTAAATTAATGACAACTTCAGCTCAAACACCAAATGGCCACATTTTCACAACACAGGATTATGACCACGAAAAGTAAGGTATCCCTTGTACCCCCTTGCCCCCTTGTATTTTATAAAACTTTTCCATAGTGGCTTTTGTATAATAGCATGAAAGGAAAGTACATTTTGAGTGCTTTTTATCGTAAGTACATACACCAAAAGTGTATGGCACCTTGAGCTACCTTGAGAAATGCATGAGTGTATAAAAGATATCTAGATGGGCTTAGCAGCACTTTGTGAGAAACATTGTTTATGAACACCATTTGTTTGCAAATGACTATGTTCCATTTTTACTTAAAACAGGGCCCAAATTTTCCTTTGCAATTAGGGTTGCTTCTTTTTGAGATAAAAGCAACCTTAATTGTAGAACTGTTGTTGTAACTGTTGTTTGACATAGAAATCATGCAATCCTGGCAAAAGTTAGATGTTCTGCTCCCTCTAATGGACCTCAAACAAAATGTAAAAATCATATTATCAATGCCAGTCTCTGTTTAATGCGAAATCCCGCTGTTTGAAGCAACTTTCATAATCTAGCTTTAATCATCCATCAGCTTTGATTGAAGAGGAATAGGGAAGACTGGACTAAATAAGCATTAGGCTGATTCCAAGGGAGAACAGGGTGCAAGAAGGAGGCCACTGTCGAGAATCAGTGACAGGGAATACCTTCAAGAGGTGATAATGGCAGTCTTAGTTCATTGTAGTGAGTTTAGACAAATTTATAGGTGCTTAGGCTCATATATTTTATATTTGGCTGATACTGTATATTGTAGCTCATATTAGGTGCATATGCTGGAGTAAAATTTTCCAGTCAGCCTTGGCATATTCATACAACCCATATGGGTTTTTTTTTTCTATTTCCGTCGTTATTTAGAAATTTGATTTTAATATGAATGATTAATGGGAATTTTTAAGCAGAGGTGTTAAACAAAACAAATAGTGTGAATTTTTCAGAAAGTATGAGGCCTATAAACAATATCAATAGCATGGGAGAGATTAGAGAAAACTCCTTGCTGTAGGTGATAAAAAAGCTTTGAAGCAGAAGATCAGTCAAATCAAAAGAAATTAGATATTCTGTCCATTTGCATTGCACAGTATCATTAACTAATTTATTTTTCACACAACCCAACTTATTAAAAGTAGATCTGCCATCACTGCATATATGGAAGATTTGCTTATCCCCAGAACTGCCCTACAGTGTTTCCTATAACACACCATGAATTAAGATAGATCCTGCATCTTCACTTTCTCTTGCTGTGCAAAAATGAAGCCAGAATATGCCAGACACGAGTGCTGCCATCCTGCACTTGTAATGCCATTCAGAACAAGTTTGTGGAGGGATCAGCTGTCAATCATGACGTTTCACTCTTTTTATATAGCAAGAAAGAACTACTTAAGGCTGAACTTAGCAAAAAAGAACAAAAAGAGTACATTTGTACACCATCATGGAGGGACAAGCCCCTGCATTGGCTGTACCACCGACGGACGGAGGAAGTGGCTAAGATAGAGAAAACATATCAGTGGCTGGAGAAGGCTGGTCTCAGGGACGGCACAGAGGCACTGATCATGGCAGCATGAGAACAGATCTCAAACAAAAGATTGATAGAGGCCGGGGTCTACCATACCAGACAGGACCAAAGGAGCAGACTGTGCAAAGATGCCCCTGAGACAGTGCAGCACATAACACCAGGGTGCAAGATGCAGGCAGGTAAGGCATACTTGGAGCGTCACAACCAAGTGAGTATGGGCTCGAGGTTCCAAGATCAAAGAGGAAAACACCTCCAAAGGTGATTGAGAATGACAGAGTTAAGATCCTGTGGGACTTCCAGATCCAGACTGATAAGATGGTGGTGGCTAACCAACCGGATATTGTGGTGGCCGCTAAACAGTAGAGGAAAGAAGTAGTGGTAGGATTTGTAGGGAAGAAGGAGCAGGAGAAGCTTGAAAAATAATAAAAGGCTGAAAGAGGAGCTGGAAAGGAGGCTCCCCTCCTTTCCATCAGTGGTACCCATGGTGATAGGAGCACTTGGGTCTGTAACCCCCAAGCTGGGACAGTGGCTTCAACAAATCCCAGGAACAACATCTAAGATCTCTGTCCAGAAGAGCGCAATCCTCGAAACAGCTAGGATAGTACACAGGACCCCTCAGGCTACCTGGGCATTGGTAGAGGACCCAAGCTTAAAGGAGACACAAGACTACCCACACAGAGGGCAAGTGAGGACTTTTTATATATGTATATGTGTTTATTGTTATTTATTTATTTTTTAAATCATAAACACCATCTATTTCTCAACCCTAAATTCAGAAAGTGCTGTAAAATCCAAAGAGCTCTAAGAAGACAGGGAAACTGCCCAAGAGGGAAGAAACTTTGGAAGAGGCAATTCAAATTAGGAGCTCCTCTTCACAGATGATTGGTAGAGCAAGAGGGTAAGGAGAGTTGTGGGTGGGAAGCTGGTTTGAGAGTTAATATGGAGAATAATAAGGCAGCAAATTGCCCTACAGTTCACTTGAATAAGTGAATGAATCTTTGCCAAAGAGACAGGCTTTTGCTGATTTTTTTTTCTGTGCTTCCTCTAGGTTACTAACGCTGTCGTTCACATTAAACCATCTTGCTTCCAAAATATTCTCTTTCGCGTGTTGAGTATGCTGCGTATCGCTGAAAGACTGGAGACTGTTCTAACCCTAACTCTGCCCTCTCCTCCTACCACTGTTTCTATTGATTCTCCAGCCCACCACTCTGTGTCACAGTTGGTGCAGCAGTCAACATGTTTTCTGTCACCTTTGTTAGACACGTTTTGACTTCTTGCTGGCTCTTTTTGCTTTTGAAGCAAAAAACTCGGTCTACGTAAGTTTACATTGAGCTTCAGCCTCAGTGGCTACTTCTTTGAAAAAGGATGCTCCAAGTTCTTGATGTTGTTTATTCTGTCTAAAGGAGATCCTTATTTCAAGTCTTTAAATATTCACCACTGAAGCATCACTCTCCCTCGTGAGATTGTTGATCTGTTTATTTTTTCTAGCCTTTAGGTCCTAAATGTGACATTCAGGAATGGAAATCATGGCCTGCTTGGGGCAACCCACAACCCAGTTGGGGTTCATGTCCCTGCCAGCATGCGATGGCTTGGGAGGTAAGGTCTAGTTGCTTGGGAATGCTCTCACATGCCTGCTGTGTAAGTGAAGATGTACTCTCTCACTTTTAACACCCTGCAGTGTAGCACATAAAGATGTAGTACTGACTGTTTGCACATTGCTCGCTTGTCTTCTATGTATGCTTGGCCCCTTTTGTAAAGGTGGGTAGTGTCCATGCTCGCACAGGTCATGGCCTTGTCTGATTGCCAATGTTTTATAGTTTTGGGATTACCTCCCAGTGACACAGCAGCTTTGTTCTTCCTGAGAGAGCACAGTGAAAGACTGTTGTTCCTGTTATTCCAGGAACTATGGGTGAATGATAAGTCCTAACTTGGCTGGATAAAGTTTTTCTATTCTTATTTTTGCCCTTTTTCCTACTTTGATTGTCACTGACTATCTTTATTTAGAAAATGTGACAGGATTTTTGACTTATCAAATGCAAATCCTACAACATTGCTGCTTGAGTTGAGTTGTTATGTTTTGGTTTTGCAAATTTATTGAGTACAACAAAAAGGTAATGTTCACTTTGTTATACATAGCCTTGTTCTTTCTGGTTTATTATTTTATGATTACAGTTAAGTTTGCCAAAGAGAAACTTCTCCTTAGCTCTGAATTCTATTTATTTTTTGCTTGTTTTTATGCTTCAGAGCCAGTGATAGCTGTGCCCAGAGGAATTGTATATTTGAGTTGTACATTTATCTTTCTTGTGAAAGCTTTATCGCAAGAATGTCATTATGTAGATTCTCCAGATTCACATTCTGTGCTGATGAGTTGAGCATGTGTGTAAATCCATGTGGCAGATTTTAGCTCCTTTGCAGCAACATCCATATCTAAAATAGTGTGTTCCACCACAAAAGCTTATTTTTTTTATTGATTTTGAGCTTCACATTATTGTTACACTTTGTGAAACAAGGTCTCTGTCAGTCACTACATATCGACAGGCAGAATAAACGGGAAGTGAAGCTTGACTGCTGCATGGAGGCATGCAACCTTGAGGCAGTAATTCTAGTTTTGTTTTGATCCGACTCCCTCAAGCACCTTGCTGTTTATAAGACATCTGCATGCTGCTTAATTACTGTCTGTATTCCTGTATTGTCTGTCTGCTTTACATGCAGAAGCACGACATGGGTATCAGACTAATGCTGGATTTATGAAAGATAGAGAAGAGAAAAAGAAGCTGGTGTGGCATTTCATGTGTCACATATTATTAGTGTCACACTGTGTTGTTTACAAGAATATATGCTGAGTTTAAGGCTGAGAAAGTGTTACTGCAAACATTTGTTTTGGCCCATAATCCCTCAAACTCAAAATGCACAATCTACAAGTAGGCAGACAACTGGTGTAGCCAGTTTGTGTCTTTATCATTCACAGAGATAGTAGAATCATAAGCGATTGGTCTTGTTAAACAGCTTCACATCAAGCTCTTCAAAGCAAATTATGAACATTATTTCTCAGTCACAGAGGTCATGAATGTTTTCATGCTCACTGTTGATATGAAAAGAAAGGATTAGTTTGTTGTTCAAGATAACAATGCAAAACCACACTCATCAATAGCTTAAAAGAAAAGCAGGGCTACACATGGGAAATCTAAGTGACGCACTGTTGGTTCACTGTATTTTCCCAAATGAGTGCTCAGCTAAGATTTTATATTCAACCATCATGGTTTTGTTTGTTTTCCCGTGTCATTAGTACCTTTTAGAGACCATTACTGCCACCAGCTGTCAATATGCATCACTACCTTCTGCAGTCAGCAGACATTCTGCATCTTATCATCCCTAAAAACCTGTGAAACCAGAAATGGCTGTTGTATTTTTATATTATCTCAACTTTTAACCACTAACACACTGGTAAACAGACAGATGCAATTGCCCTAAAATGCACACGGTATGAAACTGCAGCAACTGTTATTATTTTTAGAAACTGGTGAAAGTGCTAACTGATTGTTCCTTTCTCCATGGATGAAGCTGCTGCTTCAAGAACCACAATCAAGGCACACAACCTGGACTGTCTGAACTAATGGCTGCATTGGGCCTATGTTCTTCTTGCAGCAGCAGCAGCCTATCTTTGCGGAGTGACTAACACCTTTGCTGTTGAGAGTACAGTGATATTAGAGTTGAGAGCATGTACATCACTTTGATACAAGTCTTCAATCTCAACAAAAGTAAGCTAAAGTTGGAAAGGTTTCAATTCCTAAAGACAAAGACCTCTACTGGGTGCCAGCAACCTCAGCTTCACATGAAGGTGTTGGGCTAACAATGCCCACAGATTCTACCAAAACTGATGGAGACCCTCTGGTGGAGGGTTTTATAGATAGGCTTCCCATGCTGGGGTGCATGTGTTGGCATCATTGATTACTTCTCGTCCACTGAAGTACTTAGCCACTGCTACAACACTGTGGCCACAGAGGAGAGGTTTCACCTTATTAACGTTGACATCAGAACTGTGTCCTGTTTGCACACATATAGACTGAATGGCAGGACACTGAGGCTGGGTTTCTCACCATAGTTCAATCAGGAGAGATAAGTGAATGAAATAAAGATGTATATTAGCTATTTAATATTTATTTACAGAACACGGTATGTGAAAACTAAATCTTCACTGAAGACCTTGGCACTTAGATTCTTTGAGAGATGTGTTCATCATCCCACCACAGGAAAAAGGGGTTTTAGTCTATGAGCTGCTTCAGGTCCATTTTAGACCTCCACTGTGTGAATAGGTGCATTGGAAGCAAACTTTCCTGGTATCAACACACAGTCAACTCCCTGCAAATGTTACAGGTACAGCACCACATTAACAGATAAGAATCCTGCAAAACAGGAAAAGAGTGAGGAGGCAGGACAACAGCATGCGGTAGCGCTTGAGTTCTCTGCAGCTCTGTCTATTAAACAGTTTCTTTCAATAAAAATAACCCCCACATTCTATGTGTATTCTGAAGTTCTTTTCATGCGTATTGTGTGCTATTATGAAAACAACAGATAATCATCAGATAATGTTTCTCAAAAACAACAAACCCGTGTTCATTCAATTACCCAACCGTATTTTTATTTAATTATCAATTTTAAGGACATAAACCCGAATGACATTATCCAAAATGAGTGTTCTGGTGTTCATTTTTAGACTTCAAAATAAGAGAATGACACTTTTTGCCTGAATATAAACTCAAACTGAAATTAACCAGCTATAGCCTTTAATAGTACAGCACACCCAGAGCTCATATGATCCACAGTAACAAGTAAACTGTTAATATAAACCCACAAACTAGCATTCATAACAATACACATTCACTCCACGTGGTGAGACAATTCATTTTTTTGAGCCAAACTATCCACACAATAAAACCCATATATATTTTTCCAGAAAAACAAAAAAAAGAGGCCATGTGCACGCCACGATTGCTAGCTCTACCACGGTCTCCACGGTCAAGGCTAACTGTCTGTTTGCTAATTTCGGAAACTTAACTTCCTCATAGCCTAATTGAAACAGAGACAGAAACCTATTTTCTCAACAATAATTATCTGACCAACATAATTATACACATGCTAACATGGATTTCCCTTGTTATCTTGTTGATTGAAACATTACTAACCTGCAAAACAGGAAAGGAATGAGGAGGCAGGACAACAGCGTGCTGTAATGCTCGAGTTCTCTGCAGCTCTGAGAAACAACTGTCGAATGCAGAGGTACTCGCTCTGTGACACTGTCTCCTGCTGGTATATATAATACATCTCTCCTCTAAACCCACCCCACATAACTAGTTTGTAGACACTACAAGACATGTAGGGTGTGCACAGAGCCCAGTGGGAGAACCCCTCTCTGCCTGCCTGTAGACCTGAGGGATGTAGTCACACATCCAACTAGTGAGATATTTCTCAGGGCATTTCTTGCCACTGGGGAAAGTAAAAGAGAGGAAGGGGCAGCTGAACACACATTAATAATGACATGAGAAAGTTCTTTTTCCAGCAAAAACTGTGCACAGACTGACTGTGCACGCCAGCAGTTTCAGACTTACATCCTTTTGTCTCACCAAGGCTGCAATCCTAGCCACTTGTGCAGTGGGTCATCCCGCACCAGCTGTCTGGATGGTCTGTATGACCTAAATGGACATTCCAGCCTGATTGTCGATTTCTTACAAACCCATGTCTGCCCAGTATGCCCGTAGCTCAAGCAGGTTGCTGTGCTGCAACTCCATTGGCAGCCACACATTTCCTCCTACTATCTGCTGCACCTGCATTACAGTGAATGTTGTCACTATGGTGCAACGCTGCATCACACCACCAGCCACAAAGCCATTTGTCTGTGTGATTCAAGAATGAAAGTACCGGGTACCCGTTCAAAAATTTGAGTATGGAAATAAAACAGTTTTTCAGGTGGCTCTTAGACAGGTCTTGCAAATTCAGCCCATGAAAAAGCCTTTAATTTCAATGACAAGCATGATTTTTGAGATTGAATTTTATCAAACACATCAAAATGGAACTTCAGTCTGAACAAAGGCCAACAAAAACATAAACACAGAAATGGAATTCAAAATAATATGATTTATAGCTTTTGGCCTTCTTTAGGAAATGGACCAAAGTGAAAGGCACTCTTAAATTTATTTCATCTTAAAGGTAAAGCAAGGATAGAAAGATATCCGACTTGATCCTCTTAAGTCAAATGCAAAGTAGGACAGACATTCATAAATTATTGAGTAAACAACTTTGAACGGAGACTCGGATGTGATTTAAATGTTGGTGTGAAATCTAAAGCAGTTTATGTCTGTGTGCTCTCCGGAAGGCACTACACACAAATGTTTAAATATTATTAGAAATGCACTTTCCGTCTGAGTTCAGCTATAATTCTGTGCCGGCTTATCAACACAGACATGGAACTAAATACATCTGTTTCAAGTGGAATCCCACAGGACCGCAAAGTGTATGCTCACTTACAGTGGGTTGAAGGTTGAAGGCTAACCAATCTGAGTGTTAAGTGATGATATTTAGTGTTAAAACCATTAAGTAAGATTTAAATGTAAATCTACACCAGTTGTGCTTGAACAAGTCAAGAAGGAATTCAAAGGAAAAAGGGTTGAGCGAGTAAGAGAGTTTCACAGGAGACTGAAAAGAAACATCTTAGGGCTAATTGGCACAAATAATAATGCTGAATGCACCCGCAGAACAAGGAAGAACGGTGCACTCAGACATGTAATTGTCACTGCTGAAATGAACCCAGAAGGCAGTAATTTTTGCATAAAATACCATTTGAAAAGACTGGAGAGACAGAACAAAAAAAAAGAAAGAAATGGATCCTAAAGCCAGTAGATATAAGTTCAATCTTTCTCCTAGATGTTTATTTACTGCAATTTTTGTTTTTCAAATCGTACTTTTAGGGTAGCATCAAAGAGTACATGGAATCATCAGCACTAAAGTTCTCTGCACATCAGCTAAAATTGGTTTTCCAAAAACCTAGAGGTCACCTTCAACTCACACTTGAACTCTTGAAAATATGAAGCCATTTATTCATTCTAATTCAGAAGCAATGCAAAATTTTCACTTATTATTCCATTCTTTATCAATGAGGGAATGCATCATTATTTTTGGTCATCAGCTTCATAAAGTGTTTGTTTAATGAACCAACTAAAAGCTACATTCTTGTGAAAAAAAGGTCTGGTGATAATAAGCTTTGTTAAATTCTTTAAGTCTCAGCTATTAGCAGCTGTTCCAATTCCATGTTAAGATTGCACTGTGAAAAGGCTGGTCATCATTGCCGTAGATGTCAACATCAACTGCCAAATTACTTTCCAATATAAATGTAGTGAGATGATAGAATGAAACACAGATGGACTGACCAGTTGGATGGATTGGAAAGTGAAACACATTAAAGGCAATTGTAGCCATTATACTTGCATGAAAATGATCTCCAACACAGTATTCAGTGATTATCTGTCAGAATTCAAATGGTATTTATAAAGGAAAATAATGAAAAACAATCTATTTTCCAGTTTAATCTCGGTGACTGCCCGAGCATCTATAAAGAAAGATATGAAGTGATTTGAGCTCACGCAAGTTGACAGTCCAAGTGTTCTGACTACTGACTGTTAGATATGGAAATGTTCTTCATCCTATCAATAAATCTAGCATTAAAGCTTTAGAACATGCACAGGCCTAGCATGCACAAAGACTCATTCCCAGATTTATGGAGGCAAAGGCACTTTGTCTCTTAGACACACATTTGATGTTACAGAGTCTTCGTCATAAATCATGATGAAACACCAAGGATGTCCTGTTTTCTCTGACATCTGCTATTTGAAAAACTCAAATTGACTTACAAGGCAGAGGAGGCTTACTACACTTTCCCAATTTGTGGGCTCTACGGTGAATAATCGACACAATATAATGCTTTTTTGTGGTCTTTTGCTCTTTGCTTAGCAATATTTTGTTAGTTATTGTGCATTAGTAAGAAAATTCATCTAGGCTTTGCTTCCATAATGTTTTTCATAAAAATGATTTTAGATGACAAAACCAAGTGGACACATCCAAGGAACCAATGAAGAACTGCCTGATTTGTCTTGATAATATACCAATGGCAGCCTTGTTTGAAATGAATTAAATATATTCCTCAGTCTCCTTCCTACTGGTGGGTATTACTTTAGCCTGATTCGCATTCAAATCTTTTTTTTTTTTTGTCGCTTGCTCACATGTCAATGTCTCTCACTCCTCTTTCTACTAGTTCTAACATAACCTTATATTTTCTTCAGACTCCTCTGAAATGAATCAAAATCATATTTTTGCACAAAACATGTTGCAGCATTTCTTTATTTGGTAGTTTAAAATACAACTCTGGTATTTTTAAATCTACACCTTATTTGTCTGTGTTTTAGGATGTAAGCCTTTACATAATACATCTTTTTCAAAATGACTCCTGTATTGAGTTTGGTTGCAAGGACAATTTATTTCCAAAACGCTATACAATACAATGGCACTGGGCACATGGCATTTTATTTTCCCCGCGACCCGGATGCAGATAAGCGACAGAAAACGAAAAACGAAACTAACTAAACTCAAAATGCTGTTGCAAGTATCTTGTAACATAAAATATAAAATGAAATAGTTACCTACAGCATGCAACAAATACTTGGAAATAAATCTTCACAAATTTATTTCTATTTGTAAACATTGTAAAACGTCAGAAAATTGATTTTTTCGGCAGTTGACAGGTCATAACTTAGGTGCACCATCAGCAACAGGAATCAGAGAAAGGTAGGAAATAAGCAGACACAAACACAATTTTGAACTTTTTTTTTCCATAGTTTCTATTAGAACTGTAAGGAGTTTGAAACATAAAGGGGTTTTATCAATAACCCGTTGGACCTCACAGAAAGTGATGTGCTGCTATTTCATTGTTTATAAAGGACACAGACAGAAATCCTAAACGTTGCTGTTTGAACATAAAAATAATTAAAACACATATTTATTAAAGGTCCAGTGAATATAATTTAGGATTATATATTTGCAAGCATGTAGTACAGTATAATCTTGGTAACTATGTCAAAGTTAGCACCTTAAATCAAATACCCTCATATATAAGTAACCTTGAAATAATTGATTAATAGTTACATGGGAGCAAATATCCCTTCCATGGCGAGCAATATCTTGCATCACCATGTTTCTATGGTAGCCGAGAAAAGACTAAAAAGTAAACAGAAAATATTTCAGTTTTTGACCTGGACCTGTAAATGACTCCTATGAAGGGTCATTATTATGGTAAACATTTTCTGTGAAGCTTTATTTTGTTAAGGTCATTTTACGTTATGCTTTGATGCTTTTATTTTGAAATGTCACCAGGGATGTTGTGTGTTATGTGCGTCTCACACGAAGCAAATTTACGTCTGCACGGAAAAAAGAAATGAAAGTTAAGTTGTGTTTTCTCACATGTGACCGTTTTGTTTCAGAAAATGAAGCACCTGGCTGGAATGGGAAGAAGTTATTGTGTTGTTTTACTTATTTTATGTTCATTTAGATGTGAATTTGAGTGAATTTGATTGCAAATGTGTGTTCTAACATGGCATGACATGTTCTATGTAGATGCTAACCTTCTCAGAAATGTTTTTCAGTTACATCAGCATTTCTAACATTACCACGTGTTCTCAATGGGTTACATATTAAGTTATATTTGTGGTTTTTGTGTCTGTATATATTTTGTACAGCCTATGGATGTTTTTATTTCTTTTGTTTGCGTTTTAAGAGCTTATTTTATGTTTACCTGTCCTTTAGCTCTTACGGTGTTTCTGGAGATAAAGTTTGTGGAAAAGGAAACTGAAACTGTGTTCAAAATAAGGCTGAAAGCTGAACTTAGATAATGGCTTCTGGAAACATTAGTACTCTTCACCATTGTCTGGCCAGAGTTGGCTTCAGGAACTTTTCAAACTAAAAGGGATTAAAATGTTTTATATTGGCACTTTTCATTTAAAACAAATTAACAAATCTGTAATCACTACAAACTGTCATGAAATCATGTAATGAATAACAAAAGGCCCATGTAAATATGTCATTAGCATATAAAGACATTAAAAAATAATCAGTGTTTTTCACATTGTGGAAATACTTTGACTGTGTGGATGGCATGAGGTTACCACATCATCAAATTGAAAGTTGTGGTCCCTGCTTTGTCTCCAGTGTAAATATGTCCGTGAAGGTTCTCAGTCATCCTGGTCATCTTAGTCTTGGTAGGAAGAAACTGGACTTCTTATCTTGTTTAAAGACGTTTCGCCTCTCATCCGAAAGGCTTCTTCAGTTCTGAGGGTCAGTGCGGGAAACCCAGGTATTTAACCCCGAGTGGGTGGAGGCTGGATGCCCAAGAAGTCCAGTTTCTTCCTACTAAACACTCCAAGACATCTTCAGTGTAAGAAAAATAAATGTTTGAGATGTAAACACTGTAGTAGTTTCATCGTTTTTTAAAATGAGGATCACACCTAAAATGGAGACCTGTTTAATTACATTAGCCCTTAGCAAAGGTATGAAAAACCAGTACCAAGAAAGGTGGAGTACACAACATGGTTCACAAACAACAAAAATGCAAGAAACTTTTAAATTAAATAATATGACAGAAAAGGTGTTTGGCAGCTGACAAGATCCTGGGAATACTCATGTAATCCAGGAGTGAACACGACCTTACACTGGGTGCCAGAAGCCTTTAGGTGGGCCAACGCACAAGGAACTGCTACTTTCTGAACAGCATATGATGCCATAATGTCAGTTTATAAAAAAATAAATAAAAATAAAAGTTTGACATTAGTACATTGAAATGTGCTTACATACGGTTGACACTTTGTATGAATTGTATGAAAACATGTACGAAACAACTGTTATGATTTCATAATCATTCAGTCATCTATCAATGCTACTTGTGATCTTGTGTGTGTGATGCTTTCATTCTTGT
Source organism: Mola mola (assembly GCA_001698575.1). NCBI lineage: Eukaryota > Metazoa > Chordata > Actinopteri > Tetraodontiformes > Molidae > Mola > Mola mola. The sequence continues at coordinate 200,390 of KV751414.1, forward strand.
AACATGGGGCCGTGTGTTATCATGCTGCAAAATGAGATTATTAGTATTCAAATACAAATTCAAATGTGTGAAATGTATTACCTTAAGCACCAAGAGGAGAGAACATCTGCAGGCATGGATGCATGGCTTTTTGTATGTCAGTAACTGCCCTGAGGCAACTCATGTAAAATGCACAAAGAACGTTTTCCAGGTATGACAGCATTAAATAAAACATTAACAAATGTAATGATTGCAAGGCAAGAATATTCTGTTGCCACTTTGGCCAAAAATGCTTGGTATTATGGGGAGAAAAAAAAGACCTGGGTGGACCAGAAAACATTTGACTAAGGTTTTTTGAGTTGTTTTAGTGCCATAACAAGGGCCAATACAATAATGATTTTGTGATGGATGGGTGTCCAACATGCATAAAAAGTGATATGATACTTGGTAATGTGAGCAACAAATAATTTGATCTATTCCAAACAATATCAAAAGGTATAGGAAAAGTGTTCTCCATATAACGATGCAATCACTCACCACTATATTGCTACGCTTGTCCATGGTGGATTTGGCTTATTGCAGGGTTGAAAGCGGCATGTTCCATGTTCTTAAAAAAGAAAGGGACACTCCGAACCTCTGATCTTGGCGGTTTAAATTCAGTCCATGATGCCTTCATTCAGACCGCAAGGGAAATTAATAAATGATTAAAGTCTAGTGGAGTCATGGGAAAGAATGGTAAAGAGGCATAATGGTGGACTGCTGGATGATGCTATCTCACTGCACTCTGGGTTATGTGTCCATGTGAAAATAAATAAAAGTTTGTCGTTGGGTATTGTCTTGATGACCCTGAATAGATTTTGTATCAATGGTTCTTCGTCAAAATCATGACACCATGGTTACAGCCAGTTTGAAAAAAAAAAAATGAAAAAAACATAATAGATATTGAGGATACACCTACGTGTATGATGATTTCTAGAGTTTTTTTGAGGAGTTCAAACACTATTCAAGGTACCTGAACTTCACCATTGTTACATACAGGATTTGGATCTCACTGACTCGCTCACTCAACCCATGTCACCTTTCTACTAGACAGTTCAATTTATTCACAATTAATACAGATACAATCATTATTCATAATATAGACGTGTGTTTAATGGGATTCCCTACAACCTATCCAGAGCTTGAAAAAACGGGTCCAATTATCAAATATAATGGCCCGGATAGTATAAACCTCTAAGCATCAATGTCTCTCAACCTAAAGAATTAAATTTTAAGTTTAGTATTTTAATAGATTTGCTAAAAAATACTTTAGATGTCAATGTGTGACTTTCTGTTGTAGCACAACTTTTTATCAATTTAATGTAATAATCATGACCTGATGAGACGTTCCTGGCTCAACACTGAGCTGTGTAAAGTAGCTGCTGGCAGTTTGTACCAATGGACTGACAATTTAGTGGATGACCCACAAAACTCAATCCCAAGAGATGTATTTAATAGATTCATGAAAAAAGTTAATAGTTGATAGTTGATATAATAGCAGACGAGGCTTAAACATTGTTAAAGTACAACTTGTTGGCACTGCAGGTGAAAATGACTCTCTACTACGTACCAGTTTTACCAGTATGCCGTATTGAGCTTCTCGAGTTTAGCTGAGTAGTTTAAAGGAATCAGTAGTAGTTTAGCTGAGTTTCGTTTTGCTTACATTTATAATATAAGAGTTTCTTCTCTGTATTTGAATGAAATATGGTGACACCATAACTTTCACTAGAGTCTCACTGACATTTCACAAATTTGTACTTTTTTGTTGTTGTTGTTGTTGTTGTTGTTGTTTTTTAATCAATTAGTAAAATATGTGTACACCAAACCAAATCAGTGTGATATTGTGAATTGTCTTACATACCCATAAAACTACTGCTTGCTCCCTTTGATGACACAACAATGAGAACTCATCAAAAATATTTCAACTCTGATTCATACAGTAAACATTCCATTTGGGCTTTTTTGTCATAGAGATGGCATTTTTGAAATATCCAGTGTTGTAAAAAATAAAGTACCAAAAAAGTCATGCTTGAGTAAATGTAATATCAAGTTGAAAAACTAATTCCGGTAAAAGTGAAAGTCACCTGTATGAATACTAATTCAACAAATGCCTAATGGAACTGCTGACAAGATCACTATCTATTGCAATTTATGCAGTAAATGATTTTCATACTATCGAAGTAGTTCAAGCCTGAAATATCATCTCAACACAAAACACATAGCTGTTATCTCAGAGGTCGGCTCAGCAACTGATACAAATACAAATCTTGTCAAGTTCCATTATGCTCTATATGTTAAGTCATGTCATGCCTTGCTTCTCAAACTGTACTGTGTATTATTTTAAGTCTATTTTATAATAGTGAATACAGTATTTTTTTTGTTTTCTGACTTCTGAAATATGATTTTGTAATTTATGACAACACCAGAAATGTCTAATTTCTTTGGTCCACAAATTCATATGCGTTGACCATTGTACTAAATGAACAGTAAATAATGAACAAATCCCTTTTCCTGTGCTGATATGTAACCTAAATGAATAGACCATAAAGAGAAAGAGCTTGCATTGTTTAGATTCCAAATTTAACCTCACTTTGGTATCAAGTATGACTGAAATTTGAAAAAAGGGATAAAATATGAGACTTGCAAAAAGTCCAGAGTTAAAAGAAAACTGGCAAATTTATGAACCAAACCCAAGATGATTTACATTATGATAAGGCTTCCAAAGGTGGCTACATACAAGTGTGTATTGAACTGACCTTTATGTATGGATTAATAGCTTATACTGCATTAGATGGAATATTAGTTGCATTTTTTTTTTTTTTTTTTTAATAATTGTTTCTACAAAGGTGTTCTTGAAAGTTAATCTTAAAAGGATGACCTGGGCTTGGTAACTGAGGAAAAATGTGATGTGACACCATAGACAAGCAGTGCCTCACTTCAGAACAGCAGCGAGTCCTCTGAGGACTGGGTTCTTCATGCAAGCCTTTTATCCATCACTCAGGCTGCCTTTGAGGACAGGGGAATGAAGTTTAGGCTCTTTCAGGCCTGAAACACACTGGAAGTTAGTGTGAAGCACTGTGCATGAGAAGAGAATGCTCACTATAAAGCAGACCCACTCTGGCTATTCACTGGAAGCATGGCCCACGAGAACATTTTTTTTGATCTACTTTGATCCCTTCACACTACAGGACTATGGTTGGACAATGATTTTTCCCTATATATGGCAACAGCTCTTTTAATGTAGTAAAATATCATATAGTGTATCAAGGCTCTTTTTATAATTATTAATAATAATACAATGGTATAATTAGACATGATACTAATGTGACATGATATTCTTGCTATTAGATCATTTTCTCCTCTGTACTCACTTATGATTACTTGACTTATCGACCTTTATATCAAGAGTTATAGAGATGGATGCTGTTTGTCCTCTGTCCCATGTTGGGGACCAAGAGAGAAAATTGAGAGAAAAAAAAAAGAGAGAAATATGCTAATATACTAATTTACTTTATTGTGGGAGTCAAACATATGGTATATTTGTAAGACCACATGGTCTATTCAACAAACAATAGAAAGCCTTTGGCTGTAGCTCCCCAAATTCCTCAGTTTTTCACAACTTGGGGTCAAGTCCTTTAACCTACCACTGGTCAGTGGGACTTACGCCAACTATCAAAACCAAACTGATGAAGCAGGATTTCTTTGCCTTCTGGATTTTCCTCTGGACCCTGAGCTGCTGAAATCCAGGTCTACAACATCTCTGCTCCTTTATGTGTTCTGCAGACGTAGAACTTCTCCTGATGTTAGCCATTATAGTATGATAAGGATTTTAAAAGTTCAAGTTTATTCACACATCAGTTACTACAAAGCCTGCAAGCTAACAATTCAACTAATGGGGATATCAGAACTAGATAGCACACCTGCTAGCCCTAAGATTAACAAAGATTCTCCATCTCTCTCCACAGATATCACAGAATTATTTACAAGAATTACCCCGTGGACCAAATAAATAAACAAGAAAACATCTCTTTCCTCTCAAGGGCTGGTAACCTAACGGCTCAACTTGTTTCAGTGTTATTCTCCATGTAATGAATAGATCTTGTTTTTCATATACGTTGCCATTGTAGTCAGGTTATTGACATGTTGCTTGGCCACACTTCCAAAGTGAAGTTAATGACGGTCATACAGACTATTATTAAGATAATTTAATCACAATTCTAATTTTACAGTTTAGTATGATTTAGTGAAACTAAGGGCATGCTCAAACTTGGTCCAATTGTTTCATGCCAAATAAAACGTCAAATAGAAAAATGACTGTTTAACAGTTTTAGTGATATTGAAAGGACATTGGTAGAAGAGGGGCTGGGTTGGATTTTGTGGTAGTGTGATAGGTAGATATCTTCTTTTCAAAAGTTTAGGTGCATATTTTACAAAAAACTCATTACAGAGCTAGTTAAGTGTACGGGGGTCAAATTGTAAAAAAAATAGTGAAGAATGTCACATGATTCTTGTATAACATTTTTAATTGGGCAAACCTGAACACGATTAATGGCAAAACCAAATAGGTTGAAGCAGATATTTGATTAGGAACAGGAGGTCATATTGTTTTGTTAGATATTTTGGGAGAGGAAATAAAGAGTACTGAGTAGTATGTTAAATAGCAGTGAGCATATCAGTAAAATGTTTGACTGAACTTGTAATTCAAGAGGCTTTTTGGGAAGATAGAGACCATGTTTTGTTTCCAAGACCCCTTTCACATTTGCCAGAAATCCAACTATAGTGAGACCACACAGTATATTAGTTCGCAGTGACCTTTGACTGCCAAAAAAAGAATTACCCTCAATTTCAAATGTAGGTTTCTGCAAAGTTCGTGCTCACAAGATTTCAGGTAAGTGTGACCTTTACTTTTGACCCTTCAAAGATTAAGCCAGTTGTTAAAGCTAACTATCAGTGGTGTTTGATCTGAGATTGTTTCACCTTCTCATGTGGGGCCTACATGAGGCAGCAGTGACCTTGACCTTTGACCTATGACCTCCAAAATTTAATAATTTCATCCTTGAGTCAGAGTGGACATTAGTGCAAAGTTTAATGAAGATGAGATATCATGTTCCCAACAATGGCTGGTTGGATGCGCGCACACCAGAAAGGCGGAAAGATGCAGTCACTAGAGTGAACCAGTAGAAATATTTATTTCATTAATTTGACATTTCATCTATAAGATTATAAATGAAACATAATGGAGACACTGACCTTGTTGACACCCATGCCTTTTGATGACCTTTGATGTCTTTTGAGGTCATTAGAACTTGGAGTTCTTATACCAAATGTCTCGGTGTTGTCATGGAAAGTAAAGAATCCTGCCATGTCTGAGACCTTGGATATGTACATGATGTTAACCTCATTGTGGGCTGATGCAGCTGGCGTTCTTGCTTGTGCAGTCTATCAGTATGTGTGCTTGTGGGGGTAGCACATTCATAGCTCCCCAACAACCTGGATGAGCCAAAGGTGTAGAACTACATCGAAACTATTTCAAGGCAACAAAGGGACTTTTCATTAAAAAAACCAAAAAAAACCAAAATGGAAATAAGTTTTTAAGGGTTCAATCAATGGTTGAGCAACAAAGCAATTAAATATAATTGTTGCTTTGCTTCTTTTATTCTTCTCACCCTCATGTATTTTAAGAGTAATTGATATTCAAAAAAGAGAGATGGTTTTGTCTGACATTTCTGTCAAATTTCACTGTAAGCAGAAGTGGAGCAACCGCATTTATCATCCCTACAGCAACGCAAAGAGACTCAATGCTAAAATATTCATATCCCAAGTAGCAGGGCTTGTCAACATTTTTAAAAGTTCTGATTAGGAAAACTTTTAGGGGAACATTTCCTAAATAAAGGAGAGAGAAACACGAATAAGAAAGTGAAAAAAAGACAGGATAGACAGGATATAACTACATCCACACTTCGCTTTCAGCTCAACATTACTTCCATTATAAATATAAAAACCTAACTCTAACCCAGTCAAGTATCTTGGACAAACCACATAAGGGAACCAAGGATTTTAGGGGCCAGGTCTGAAGTATTTAGGCTGGGAATGGGACTGAAGGCTAGAGCAGAGGATGATCAGGAAGCTGAACACAAGAGTGGGACAGGTCTGGATCATGGGCAGGAACCTCTCTAAAGTAAGACAGAGCCCCTCTGGAGGCTAGTGGCAACGACTGGACCAATCCTGAGGCTGGGCAGATGGCAGGGGACCAACTGCTGCAGCAGAAGAACCAGTGTATGTTGCAGCCTGTTGTCATTATGAACAGAACAAGATTTGGTGACAGCAGCAGCTCAGCAGGAGCAGGGACTTATGACTGGTGTACCTCAGCAATACCAGAAACTGAGGACTTATGTAGTTTAGCAGCACCAGTGAATGGCAACTGCTGGAGCATATGTATTATTGATAGATGTTGCACAAAAAAAGACTGGTGCATCTCAGAGACTGGAGATTGCAACAATTCAGGGACTGGTGACAGCTGCTGGTAGAAATAGCTCAAGAACTTGATCACTGCTGCTCAGAATCTGCAGGTTACAGTAACATAAGAACAAACAACTGCTGCAGCCGTGGAACCATGCCCCTAGACAGTGGAAGCTCAATGGCCCTTGATATTATTGGGGACCTAGCTTTATTTGAGGGCCAGCTTGAATGCTGATGCTGATCACCCAGAGAGGGCACTGAATGATTGGAGGTGGCACTCAACTCAAAAGTTATCACTGATAACATGTTTGGGTGGCTTTCCAATGCAGGGATTGCAGCTGGCATGAGGCAGGCTGGAATCTGGTTACCTGGCCCTGGATTGTAGCAGGTTGCAGTTCAGGCTGCAAGCTGGGAGCCTGGAAACCTCACATGGTTTTGTTGGCATGTTAGTTGGCTGAAAATAATCTGGATTGTTGGATTGCACTTCAGGACATTGGTTTAGGAAGGCTTTGGGCTTATAAAAAAACAAGATGTAGAGCAGGCTGATTGTATCCTGGAGGTTAGCTGGACAGAGAGCAGGTTAGCACCGGAATGGAAGGTGGAACTAGATGTGAGCAGGTGGCAGTGGCGCAGGCTATGGCTTGGGCAGGTCATTGGGAGCATTGAAGTGAGCACAGGGATGAGGGTGCTGAGGGGACTAGAGTCATAAACTCAGGGTAAGAGATAAATGTCGCCATCATATGATGTCAACTTGAGTAATGAGTTAACTGCTGATGTTCAAAATACTGCATGACAAGTCCCATACCACAAAAGTTGTTGTTTCAGCATTAGGCCATTACTAATTGTTTTACACATTGCTTGTCAAATTAAAATGACATTAATCCAATGTTAGTGTTTTTTCCGTCTCTGTCACAAACAATATCCCCGTTGCTATTTGAAGCTGTTTACATGTTCCTCCCATGTTTGTCTGGTTGTGTTGTCAGCCCATGTTGTAACTGAATGCACATCTGCACGATACCTTTTCCTTTTCAGACAATAAATAAATAAAAAGAGTTTTACTGCATCTTCACTTTGTGTATACATTACTCTAGCTTTTTAGTACCCAACACATGGAAAAGTACTGAACTTGTTTTAATTTGGAAACTGCAGGGTTGCATTTATTTAGTTGGACAGACATACACTTTCAGTCACAATGTGTCTTTTGCTAATTTGTCACACCCTTTTCTAGAAAACAAAGATTGACATTGTCAGAATAGTGTTGTGTTGTCTGTGTTGAGAAATACATAGAATTGTCGCCACATGTCATATAAACACACATGTACCCTCCTTAAAACCAAAGCATTAACATCAGTCTCGGAAAACTTGCCTGGGAACTGGCATTTTTGATATGACCAATCTATTATGCATCAGGATGTCACATAATGTGATTTGCATGAAAAAGACTATAAAGCCAAATGGTAGCCTGTAGCTACTTACTGCACAAGAAAAGGAGCGAGTAGGCAGGAGAGAAGGAGGTAAAGAGATAAAAGGATGAATCAGTAAGTAAATAAAGAGGCTGTGAATCAGACAGTATGATGCCATGAAAGAGAGAGAATAGTCGATGGATCCAGGGTACACATGAACAAGTGGCCAAGAATGCAAAGGAGACATTCAATGAGTGGGCGGCCTGGTGAGTAACTGAGTCAGCATGGGAAACTGGGCCAATGAATTTGTGTGCAAGAAAACCGAAATTGAAATTTTATCTAGCTGCCTCATTGACTTACTTCAGTGAATGAACCGGACATGTATACAACAAACTGCTCCATATGAACAACACCATTAAGCATTTACATTTCTGCTACACAGCTCCAGGATGAGAGGTGATTATTTCGGTCTTATGCGGAGTCTCGACTGGCATTTGCTTGAGCTTGAAGGACTTGGACTTGGACTGTCCGAAAATTATTCTAAGGAAACTAAAAGTATTATTGCTCCCAAATAGGGTACAGTGGGGAATTTGTTAGCAAAAGGAGAGTCCAGCTGTCCTGTCATAGCTGCCAATGTCATTTTAATACAAATGGAGTCACGTAAAAGCTGATGTGGATTTAATGAGTCACAATAGATGGACACGGACATGGAGACATGGACTCCATGACCAGGACCAGGGGACCAGGAGGGAATTTATATTGGCTGTTTGAGCAGGTGGAAAAAAAAATCAGGATTTTTGTATTGATTTAAAGAACGACCTGAGCCCTATATGTCAGACGTTTTAGCTCTGAAGTCTCACAAAATGCATATATTTTCATAATTACTCCAGAATTGAGTATGAATGCCAGGACTGTTTACTTCGATAAAGGCAAAAAAAAAGATTTTTCACCACTAACTAATAGGGCTATAAACCACCAGTTGCAGCACGATATGGTATGATAATGATTAATTGGACAACGATACAATATTTCCCGATATCTTAGTCAGCCACAATACACTACGTAATCTGTATTATTCGGGGACATGCGATTTGTATCAGATGACATTATGTACCCAATTAACACAATCATTAACACAAATGTACTTATATTCCATAAAGGGTAGTTAGCTGAAACTTCTCATGAAGTGAATAAGCTAGAAAACTCAGTGGATCTTGACCTTGTGTCTTATGTTCGGTATTGAAATAGTGTGCATCTTTAATGAAGAAGTAAAAAGACCTTGCCTTGTGGAGCAGAATTGTAAAGAGTACAAAACTTTTCTGAAATGATTCAACGCAAGGAGACAAAATCTTGTGCAAGATGACAGATTACATTCACATAATAAGCAAATAATAAAAAAAAAAACCAACTCTCCCCCGCCCAGCTCGAGACTTCAAATATGAATCCACCTTCCCCCACACTCTCCTTGGAGACCATAAAAGAAGGTAGCACCAGCTAAACCTTCATCATGATCAAAGTGAAATCTGCGTATCCCTACAATACCTTTCCTCTGACACACAGCTCCCCACTGTTCATCATCACCCAGTCTCACACTTTGTCCTGTCTTACACAGTTCAAATTCACAGGAGGAGCACACAAGGCAAGAATGGATGTCAAATGCAATTAACCCAGAGAGCCTCCAACGCTTTACTTTCTCCTTGTATTTCTCTTCAGAGGGAAATTTCAACAAGGCCTCCTCATAAAAGCTGTCGCCCTCTTACCCTTCTTTATCTTAAGTTTAGGAGAATAATTTTTTGGTTTGGATAAGACCGATGTGGCTTGGTATCGCCAAATATATATATGTTTTGTCAGTGTTTTGTCCTGTTTTGTTTTATTTTGAGGCATGTGTGTCATATATCTATTTTCTCTTCTTTAATTGTACCCACAATTTTTATATTTTGCAACTTCAAAGCTTTCGTAATTGAACATAAGACAGGACTCCAAATATCCAGGTCGGATTGGTTTCACCAGAAGTATTCAGAATGTTACTGGTCCTACGCTGAGCGACTGTTTGGACCGTTGACTGACTGCTTTCTTGGTGGGATGAAAAATTGGCTAACTGGTTTATCAAATGGATAAACATGTGTTTGTATGGCCAGGTATGTCTTATTTCAGTGATTAGTGCTTGTGGGGTAGATGCTATAATTGCTTTATAAGTTGAAATGGCAATAGACTAGCAAGAATCGTTAATAATAATTAAAAAAAAAAGGTTTTGTTGTAATATCACTTTATTTTCTAAATGATATCTCTCCTCCCAGTAAGCATTTATTCTGGCCTGTGCCCCATAACTTTCCGGCCACTTTCCTTTAAGATATGATCTGTGCTTAATTTCTAAACTGGAAGTTAAATAGCTAAACTTTACAGTATTTCTTTTTAGAATGCTGAAATGGAAAGAGAAGAGAAGCCTTTTTAAAATATTTAGTTGCTGCAGAGTCTCAAAAGGACTTGACTCAGTGTAAGAGTATTTTACTGCTTCATTGATGGATGTATCGCTTTAAAAAGACCATGAATGTGTTTTTAAAGAGGAATGTCTGTCCGAGTTTATTTAAATGTCAAGGATGTGCTTTTATTTCAAGAATGCATTAAACATTTGAGACGTCACCCACACCCCTGATGCTACTTTGTGTTGTCACAGCTTCTTGTAGGGCTTTGAGTTGATGCAATGCCATTTGGCAAATTGGTGATCTTTCACCTTGTGTACGGAGAATTCTTTTGTTGGACAAAATGTCATCGCTTTTCCTGAAATATATACATATAAAATGTTTTCACCAAGAGCATTCAGAATAATCTACATTTATATAGCTCATATTGTCTTACATAAAAAATGATTTGCGCACTTAACGTTACACATTGGCTAGTGGCTCCTTCAGACTGGTTCCAGTTTTGTTATAATCTTTTGAAGCACATGAATTACCTATGAAAAGATTTCACACATGTGCACTGAAGAAAGGGCATCAGGGTTTGGATTAGCATCAACAGATTTTTTTGTGACAATTGCTGCCTGTAGAAATTTTGCACTAAGTCATGTTGGACTTGAGGCTGCTCCTGTAAATATCTAGTTACCTGAATATAGTAGTCAAACTAGTCAAATAGTTGTTGTACTTTTATACAGTATTATTATTATAATTCTTCACGTTCAATCATAAATAATGAAAATTGCATTATGTGAGTTATATGAAAGAGGTAGAGGATTAGTCCAGGCCTGAGAAAAAAAATAGTGAGAGAACAAAGATTTTTTTTTCTATATGCATTTCCATAAAATCATTGAAATGAGAAGAATAAGGACATATGTTGAAAATAATGTTGAAATACAGTTTCAAGAATAAAGTTGAGACACCAAGAATATGAAGTCAACCTTTTGTGACTTTGAACAGCGCATTTACAAAATGTCTTCTACTGATGAACTAGAGAAACTGTACTTCAGAGTCAACTTTAGTAACAAAGCAATTTTTCCTCTTTTAGCTCATAAGCACGGTGCAGTTATCAGTTTCAGGACTTTGAAGAGAATTTGCCAAAAACAGTTCAGAAGGATGTCCGCATTCACACAAGCTGAAATAGCGGGTAATGAGCAAGTGTGGAGCACAGGGGCGTGTGGCGGCGTCTGATTGAATTGTATTTCAAGATTATTCCTGACATATTTTATTACATATTATTCCATCATATTTTTTTTTGTCAACATTTCAACTTTATATTTAACCCCTTAACGTCAATCGTCGCGAATTTGCATCATACCGCTTGCATCCAGACTCCAGCCGAGATAGCATCAGCTTGAAAGCAAAAACACTAATAATTCAGGGTTTTTTTATATAATTGTAAATAAATTCAGGCGTCAAGGGGTTCATTTTTTTTCTCATGCCTGGCCCTAATCCTCTTCCGTAGAGCTAGGTTTTTTTCTATTCTGTTCTCTGTTAGAATACAGTTCAATTGCAATACTTTGTGGCAACTGTTAGTTTGCAGTGCATGGCCAGAAGGTTGGAAAAATACAAAAGTTGAAAGTTGATACTAGTTTTTGGCCATGTGATAAAAATGATATCGTGGATGCATGCGATACTAAAGAGTTGCACCAAACTGGCAATGGACTATAAAGAAATGGTAACTGCTAGGCCTGTATTTATTGTTAAGTTAATCAGTGGCCCACCAATAGGAAATCAGACACCCACATTTTCACAGTCAGCTACATCCACCACAGCAAGTGGACCTGTGTTCTGAACTGACAGAGCAAGGACAGGTTCAACAACACATTCAACCTTAACACACTAGAGGGAGAAATTACCATGAAACCATCCACCTGCACCTCAGGAGTGGTACACACACTCACACAGTGATGGCCTTTGGAGGTAGCTCTTTGTGACACTTGAACATGCTAACTGCAGGGTTTGAAAAGGGAAACCAATTGAAACAAATTGTCCTGTCAATGGATGTCGACTCTACCTGCTACTCCGTGTTTTGGAAGGAAAAATAAATTACTGTGATGTCTTGAAAATAAACCAATCTTCATTATTATCTCAACCAATTCCATTGAGCCCTCCCAGAGGCCACATGTCAATGGTTGTCAGCAGGTTGTCAGCGTTCTTTTAACTGCAGTAACTGTGGTATAAACAGCAGCCAATCCGAAACATCAAATAATCGGCAGTGGTTGACAGTTGCTGAGCCGTCCTTATTCCTTCAGTGAGTGGATGTCTTAATATTATCTTAAGAAATGACAAAAATGTTTCTCTGCCTCCACAAGATTTATGTTACCAAGGGGGGGAAAGAAACACAAGGAGATGCATATTTGCACTTTTGTAGCTAATAAGACCTACAGTCCTTGTTTTGATGACATTACTGTATGTACTGTACTTAAATGAATGGCTCCACTGATTTGTAGCAATAGCCTTTAATGATTTTCCTCCGCCCAGAATCTAAATCTCACAGATAAATCTCATCAGGAATCGAATTAATGAAAAGGAAAACGCAGTTGATATCTGACTTTCATTGTATGAGTTCATAGCATGAGTTACCATGTGGATCTAGCCAGGTGTTAAGAGAAACACCATTTGTGACACTGACAACCCTGGCTTTCTGCTCATTATACCTCGCTAAGACACAAATCTCACTTGGTAATACACTCCTAAGCAAGTCTGACAGCCAATACCCAAAAAGTTTGGAAAGGGATGTTGAATTTTTCGCCTTCCCAAAGCTGAAAACCATAAAAGATAGATGTCTAATATGGAAAAAAACAGTGTGGAAGACCACATGAACAGATTTATCCCTCAAAGATAAATAAGGTAAGGTGTTTGTGTAGGTTCTCAGTCATCCAGGTTGAGGTGGTCTTAACTACTTCAGTGAAAGCATCTCGACTTCTTTTTAGTTTTGCTGACTCATCCAAAATGTTTCTTCAGTTTTAAACATTTAGTGGGAAGTCCCCAGTATTTAACCTCTGGTAGTGTCGCTACACCTTGGAGGTGGTCACCTGAGACGTTGACACTCTCTATGTATGTGCATCAGGGTCACACTTAAGATGTAGTTCATTGGCACAGGTGTAGCTGTAGTTCATTGAAGCTTTGTTGGCGCAGCAGGCAGCGCGTCAGCCTAATAATCTGAAGGCCGTGAGTTCAAGCCTCACACGGGGCAGGTTATTAATTTACAACGTGATCAGATGGAGGTGCAACAATTTCTATCTGTCCTGACACAACAGTGCTTTCTATTTTTTTTTCTTTTGTGTCACAGTCTTTTTGCACATCCTTGTGCGTCTACCTCTACAGAAGTGCACATACAGCCGTGAGTTTCTGCTCGACGTCCGCAGAACCCCATTTGTATGGTTAAATTCTACACACGCTCAAAAACTATGGGACTGTGGCCTGTTCCGGAGGCCTACACCATCACCGACATCACCATCTCTGCGACATCGGAAGCACCACAAGAGGTGTCAGAGGAAGCAGAAGAGGGGTATCTTGGCTAGAATAGCGGCTAACCCGCACAAACCAGCTATCCCCACCATCGTACTTGCCAATGTACCCTCTTTGAGTAATTAATTGGACTACATACGATTACTGCCACAACTCTGATATGTATGCAAACTCTGCTCACCACTGGTAAAGTTTGTGGTTATTAAGTGCCGACCACTCGACCTACCGAGGGAATATACTGCCATAATGCTCACTGCTGTTTACATCCCTCCCAGCTCCAACAACAGCAACAGGAGAGAGGCACTGTACGAACTGTACCAGCACCTCAGTGAGCAGCAGACAGCCCACCCTGACGCTTTTCTGATTCTGGCTGGGGATTTCAATCACACAGACCCAAAACTTTTGAAGACGTTTCACGTCTCATCCGAAAGGCTTCTTCAGTTCTAAACATTGGTGGGGAATCCCCAGTATTTAACCTCTGATAGGGATGTTACACCTTGGAGGTGGTCCCCTGAGTCGTTGACCCTCTCTGTGTATGCTCATCAGTTCTCAACACATCTGAATATCATACCAAAATAGCCACTCTCATCAGTGACAGCAACACCAATGAGACGCTGTGACGAGTACCAACCAGCAGCTACAAAAAGACGGTCATAGACTACCTACAGAAACTGGAAAACAAGAAAGCCAACTGTCAAGGATACTACAGACTTTATCCTGGAGAGGCCACACAATGCATATATGGCCTCCCGAAAATACACAAAGAAGGGACCCCACTCAGACCCATCATCAGCAGCATAAACTCGATCATCTACAATATTGCGAAGCACCTCACCTCCATCTTGGCACCATTTGTGGGGAACATTCCTCATCAGATACAAAACTCCATAGACTTTGCCAACAAAGTCAGAAACATAAAACTAAGCCCCGGACGAAACTATGGTATCTTTTGATGTCCGGTCTCTGTTTACCTGCATTTCCAAAACTGAAGCTGTGGAGACAGTAAGGAAACAACTATTACATGCTAGCTCCCTAAACAACAAAACCAACTTCAGCACCGCAAAAATTTGCTCCCTGCTAGATCATTGCCTTACGACCACCTATTTCAAATATAATGAGGGCTTCTACAGACAAAAGCATGGTTGTGCTATGGATTCTTCATTGTCAGCAATTGTGGCCAACCTCTACATGGAAGAAGGAACAACACATAGGCACTAGTTTAGGTACGTGGATGACTCCTTCAAAAATTTGCCTGATGTGACCTTAACGACCTCACCTCACATGATGGCAGAGCAGGGCAACGACTCATTAATCACATTAGTAACACCATGAATCTTGTAAAAATAACAACTCACATGAATGTGATGGGGTCATCAATTAGTCACACCTCAAAATAACTAATTAATCAAAGTCAAAGTCAAAGTAACTTTATTTGTCAATTCTGCCATATATTCAGCACATACAGAGGATTGAAATTGTGTTTCTCTCAGATCCACAGTAAAGCAAGTTAAGATTAGAGAAAAAAAAAAGAGGGCATTCAAATATAAGCTAAAAATGAACTAAGTGACTTAAATCTAAACTCTGAATATAAGAGTATAAGTAAAAAATATAGATATATGTACATATATTTGAAGAAGCTGTGAGACAGGTGGGTGGGATCCCCTGCGATGCAGAGAGCTTTGTGGGTGAGATGGCTGGTGTAAATGTTGTCAAGGAAGGGGAGAGACGTGCCAACGATCTTTTCAGCTGCTCCCACTGTGCGCTGGTGGGTCTTGCGGCAGGATGTGGTGCAGGGTTTATACCACACCTTGATGCGACGCTCTCGATGGTGCCTCTGTAAAAGGTACAAATGAAGGGGGCTGGGGCTCCAGCTCTTCTCAGTTTTCGGAGGAAGTCGAGATGCTGTTGAGCCTTCTTGGCCAGAAATGTGGTGTTGTTGGTCCATGAGAGGTCCTCTGTGGCGTGCACAGGGGTCAGAGGGGCATGTTGGGTGTGCGCTCTTCTGAAGTCCACCAGAATCTCCCACGTCTTCTCCACATTCAGAGACAGATTGTTGTCACTGCATCACGTGGCCTAGCGGCTCACCTCAATCCTGTAGTTCATCTCATCTCTGTTCCTGATGAGACCCACCACGGTTGTGTCGTCCGCAAAATTAATGAAGAGGTTGGACCTGTGTCTGGGTGTGCAGTCAATGGTTAGCAGAAAAGGAGTGAAAAGGAGGGTGAGTGTCAGCATGTCATTCTCTCCTTCAGAGCGGATCAGAAACCAAAAGTTAACAAGGAATATCTCATCTTTCTGCGACCTGCTCAAATGGAGTTTTTGGGCCAACGTTCCTGAAATAGTTAATTTTTACCTTGATGTGTGCATACACATATGAATCACTATCTCCAAAATAGTGAAACATATTTACTTAATGTGTTGGAACCCTAACAAGTGCACCGAACATGCACAAAAGATGACTCACAACAGTACAATTTACCAGCAGCGCACCCAAACAGCGTGACTACGAGATGCACGACACCGTAGTTATTGCAGTTTTACAATTCTGACTCACTTTTCACTGTCTGTTCTTCATCCTGCTGTTTCTCCCTTCTTTGAAAATCTTTCAGTGCTGTCGCAGTGTTTCTCACATTAAAAAAAAAAAAAATTGCCCTGTTTAAAATGGACCTATTGTCATGTTTAAGAAACCCATTTGAGATTACTTGAGGTTTGTGATAAAGCACATTATCATACTGAAGATAGCCATCATAAGATGGGTACAGAATGGTCATACAGGGATGGACATTGTCAGCAACAATACTCAGGTTGACTTCAAATGATGCTCATTTTGTATTAAAGGGCCAAAAGTGTTCCAAGAAAACATCCCCCAAATTATTACAACAACAGAAGCCTTATTGTAACAAGGCACAATGCATCCATGCCTTTGTTGTTTATGCCAATTCCTGAACCTACCATCTGAATGTTGCAGCAGAAATGGAAACTACCCAGACCAGGAAACATTTTCTACTGTCCAATTTTGGTGAGCCTGTGCGAACTGCGGTCTCAATTGTCTGTCCTTAGCTGACAAGAGTGGTCTGGTGTGGTCTTCTGCTGCTGTATCACATCTGTTTGAAGGTTTAATGTGTGCATTAAGATGGTCTTCTACATACTTCGGTTGTAACAGGCGTTATTTGACTTACTGTTGCCTTTCTATCAGCTCCAAATATGCTGGCAATTCTCCTCTGACCTCCATCAACAAGACATTTTCTCCAAGAGAGCTGCCACTAACTGAATATTTTCTCTTTTTCAGACCATTTTCTGTAAGCCCTAGTGATGGTTCTGCGTGAAAATCCCAGTACATCATTAGTGTATGCAGAAATGTTCAGACCAGCCTGTCAGGCACCAACAACAATGCCATGTTCAATGTCACATAAATCACCTTTCTTCCTGATTCTGATGCTCAGATTGAATTTTAGCAGATCTGTTGATTATGTCTACATGCATAAATGCACTGAGTTGCTGTCATGTAATTGGCTGGTTATATATTTACTATTAACGTCCAGTTGAACAGGTGTACCTAATAAAATGGCTGGTAAGTGTAGTTTCCAGGTACAGCAGAGCGTTGTTTTAAGTGAAAAAGCTCCTATGTCTCTATGTCTCCCTGCGCAGCACAAAAATGACAATGTGGTATCTAGAGCCTGCAGCACAGCCTATTAGTTGTGAAAAAATCCATCCTGCTTCATGTTAACTATATTAAACACAAAACAGAGAAGACCTGCCCTTTTTCTCGCTGTTAAACTGTACAAAGTAACTCACACTGACAGCTGATTTGAAAATAGATCATCACCTACAGTTTTCAGTTGCCTTTAGAATTAGAGTGAAATGGGAAAAAGATGTACTTTAGGACTGCTTGAGGACATCTGGGGACTCTACGGTTAGATCTCTCTGTGAGCACTTGTTTCAAATGCCATTTTAAATGCCAGCGTAGCAATCATATGACCTCATTAACCTGCATGTTTATTTTATCTTTGCCATTATAAAATAGTTATTTTAGCAAAGAGTCAGCAGTGCAGCTGACGTAGATGCAAACTTATTGCACTAAAACACACAGTTATTTTTGTTTTTTCCTGCCTACTGTCGCTCGATGTCTTGTGACACGAATTGTGGTTCATCCCAATGTTCATCACAAAAGTATAAGATCTTTATGAACTGAACAGCTGCCTGTGGGGATTATGCTTCAGATGAAGTAAACATGTGGACTGATTTCTACAGCGTAAATTTCAGCATGTTGTTAGTGCTTTTACAGTGAAATTCAATAAAATTCTATATAGAATATTGTATACTTTTAAGTAAAGATTTATTGCAATGATACTGCACTGAATTTCATTACATACAACAAGAATTCATAACATTGCATCCAACTGCGATGTTGGGAGCAGGATTTGAGTTATAACGATGAAATGCTGAGTACATCCAAGATGAGGAGCTTATTACAGTGATGTAAGCTCTACCGTGCCACTCCACAGAGTTTTGTCACACCTTTCTCTGCACTGAATACCAACACAGCAAAAATCAATTCACCTACTCTCAAAGTAGACACCAGTAGACTGTGGACTGTAGTAAGAACAGTTAAGTTCTCTCTCCTTTTCGGTTCATATTGAAAGTGCATTATGGGATTTAATCAGCTCTCTAATAAACTTCTACTGCTGTAAAAATAACGACAAGAGAGCAACAACTTCCCATATAAAAAAGATTAAAGGTTTCATATGAGACATTCAAGGCCATGTTGCACTACAGCACCAAAGACCACAACTGATCCCCCCCCCAATTCCTCAATGGAGCATTTTTCATTCAAAAAACTTCAATTCATGTATAGACAACAATTTTCATCAAACCTAAAGACGGGTTCTACACATATAACAGTAGTGTAGCAAAACTCAAGATCTCCTGTGGGAACATGAGTTGGTCTCATCTTCTTGCCAAGAGCCATTTACTTCACTTGTCCTTAATTGTATTTTTCTGTATTATAGTTGGCTTTACGACAGGAGTTTTCAAAGTAGTGATAAAGGACAGTGTAGCCACAGGAAAGGTGTGGCGGTGGAAGTGAGCTTAGTTAGAGGAGAGGCGATTATACTCTAGTTACAAATTATTAGCCAGTAGAAATTGGCAAAATGAGATGAGGACATCGTTGAGATAAACAAAGACAAATTTATTTAACATGTCTTGGAGGACATCGTTGATGAGGAGTAGGAACACGGCTAGAGCGTTGGTCCGACCAAAAGGCATGACTAGGTACTCAAAGTGGCCAAGAGTAGTATTGAAGGCTGTCGTCCTCTCATCACCTTCCCTGATGTGAACGAGGTGATAAGCATTGTGAAGGTCTATTATTGTGAATATTTTAGCTTGGTTTAAGGGTTAAATGGCAGAGTCAATGAAAGGGAGGAGAGGGTATTTGTTTTTTTACAGTGATATCGTTCAATTCTCGGTAATCAATACATGGCCACAGAGTTTTGTCCTTATTCACGAAAAACCTGGAGCCTGAGCAGAGGGAAGGCAATGGGAATGACAAAAAATACTCCAGGTGGTGATGGTAGTTTCGGACCCATCTATTTGTGGATTATGTAGGGACAACCAGTATGATGGTGTTATTTGGAGAGCGGAGAACAAGGAACTTCTCCCAATGATTTCCACAGACTAGGGAAACAGATTTTGACGGTTGACGGTGGCGAGGAGATGACCATCTTGCGCTCTTACAGATCTAGGGGTCTCAACTTATAACTTCCTGACCAGAGCTTAAACAATGACGTTATCATTTGCTCCAGTGTCCACTAGGGATATTAGATTGAGTTTCCATGATAATAGTAGAATTTAAGAGGATTCTGCGAAGGAGGTTTGAAGAGGACTAGTGATTTAAATTTTACTGGTGACCTGAAGGGACTTATTTAGCTTACTATTCTCAAAGGCAATCATGTAAAAGAGCAGGAGATATTAGAGACTCTAGACTGTCTGACTGGTCTCGAGTGGAAAGTTTGTCCTTAACAGAGTTCGAAAGTCCATGAAAAAAAACACAGCTTGCAAGGCAGTGTCATTCCAACCACTTTCAGCAGCAAAGATGTGAAATTCAACTGTAAATTTGGAAACAGAATTACCTTGTGATAGACTTTGAAAAGGAAAATCAAAAAAAATATATATAAATTACCTTTTGGAGATGTATTATGCCAAATTGCAGACGCTCATTGAACAGATTTACCGGTTAACAGAACCAAATTAATGCAGCACAAGAACAATTAGTGGAGTAAGTGAATGGTTGCTGTTTGAAAATGAGCATTTAAGTGAAACTGCCCTACAGTCTCCCAGAGTCCCCAAATAATGTTGTGATGAAAGGCTCTCTGGTGAATGTTGAGGCTGGAAGAGGAGTGGAGGAGGTAGATGGAGTGGCAAACCAGCGATTGAAGTCGCGCAGCTGCCTCCTGAATGCTCTTGTCATGTCGTCTGATAGCTGCTCCTTGTGAGGAGAGGGCTAGCTGAAATGACGAGAGGTCCACTGGGTCCATGTTGGCCAGGTTATTCTGTAATGTTTTGTTCTCAATTTGTTTGTAGACAGAGAAGACGGTTTAACCAGTTTAATTTTAAAAAGGTTGATAACAGGTAAGAAGTTTGTAGAAGAGAGACAGGCTGGTTGCAGCTCTGGCAGAGTCTGAGGAGGAATGAGAGGAGAACGATGATTAGAAGGATAATCTTAATAGATTTCAGCGTGAGGAAGCTTGGCAACTACAACCACGAAGACAGACAGAGTAATTTGGCGATGAGTGGAAGTGGGAGCTGGGTTAAACAGCGGGCTTGATTGGAAAATTGAGAACAGGTGTGCAGTTGGGCCAGCAGCCAATGAGCCGACATCGCCCCCTGCAGAGAGAGAGAGAAAGAACACCACAAAATAATATGAAGTGTAAAAAAAAATAAATTAACAAAACCTGAAGGACAGGGTTAGACTTTGTTTTGTTGCTTTCAAATATCAATACAGGTTCAATTAACCTTATGTAAAAGTTAATAGGCTAACTTAATTGCAAAAGTGAAAGAATGCAAAACATTTTCATCTTTGTTGTTGTGCACACAGACAAGCAACACTGTTTTTTGTTTTTTATTTCCCCCGCCCCCATCATAGGCCTACAGGCCATGTATTGAGCCCCTTGCAGTCTAGCACACACACACACACACACACACACACACACACACACACACATTGGCTTCTTTGTAAAATTAAAATAAAACAGTTGTGTTTTGTCACTCAACGCTCATCACTATTGCAGAATTTATCAGTACCTTGTTGACTTGCTTCTTCACCTCCCTTTATTTCCTTTGCAATACGCCTAACGCAGACATCTTCATCAACTCACAAATGATTCACTCACTTACTAAGTGACCACTCAGCATGTTGCGTACATAGTTTAAGAGTCAGTTGCCAGGTCAGACTCTGAGCTGAGATCAGTCTGATGGCCCCTAGTGGTCCCAGGGCCCCAAGCAGTTCGCTTATAGGGAGGGCGGCTCCCATACCCACACAGCCCCTTTTCCCTCTTATCAATAAATAATTTCTAAGCAAATAGTCCAGATTACCTTGATAATGATCCCTGTCTCACATATTGGATGTCTGTCTAACTATTTAATAGCATTAAATTAAATTCATAAGGTACAGGGTCTGAGGGATCCAATAATGCAAAGACACACAGGGGCTTTCTGAATCAATCGTCGTTTTACTTAAAAAGGTCTAAGCCGGGAAATCAAAACTAGGTACAGTCAAGGATTAGGCAAACTCAGTAATCGAGACGCGGAACAACGATCCCACAGAAGATACGGCGGACTGCTCGCTCGGAAGACAAGACAATCTGGCACAGGAGGAAGGGAACACGGGGGTTAAATACGCAAGGGCGATGTAGACAATTAGACACAGGTGGGACACATTGGGGAGAGGGAGTAATCCAACACACCTGAGGGACAAGACTTGACAGGACGTGGGGAATAAGACACAAACAAAACTTCAAAATAAGATGGGAAACACTGAATGACCCTAACAGACAGACACTTGACACTAGCGGACCTTGACAAAATTTCTAAATTTTATGCAGTGTTTGACTGAAGACGATAATAAAAACTTTAACAACTTGCTCAGGGTTATGTAGGATTGAGTTGATTATGTTTTAATGTAGCACAATCATTCAAATTAGATTCCCTGTTTAGTCACTAAATGTAATCCAGCAAAGGGGCCCAGTGAAAGGCTTCAATGTTGGAGGATCATCTCACCTCAGTCTCCTCTGGGAAGTCAAGGACAAAAAAAGCACCACAGGAACATGGAATATAAATATATACATGTATGTAACGGTATGGAAAATTGAGGTAAAGGTTAACAATATACAAGAAGTGACATGTGGGATTACACTGAACACACACAATACACCACAACACCAGCAGAATATTCAGCATACGCGTGCAGTGACCTTTCTGGAGTCCCATCCTGGACGTCTCTCCAACAAACACAGCCTATATGAGGTTGCCCAGTGAGCATACATTAAATGTCATTGACTAGCCAACAGTGTTGGGCATTTTTATGGTGTTTTTTTTGCTGGAGCTGGATGGGAGGGATGATATGAACTTAATCATATCAGATGAAATCATCATATGAAAGTCCCCTTTGCGCTTGCTTTTCAAGGGGGTGATGTTTCTTCCTTCTTTCACCCACAGCTTCATATAAAGTGCAGGGGAGAGGGGGATTGTAATTGTTCCCCCAGTGGAGGTAGCAACAGAGAGGTGTTTGTAAAAAGGAATGCCAGCAATCACATTGTTGGGCAGTGTAACATTAACATTTTTTGCTTTACTCTAAAAATAATGCCAGGTCTCCTTTGCAACAGCACTGTGGGTTTTCTGCATAAAAAGGCATAGTCAAAGGTCATGACATTAAATCTATCACAAGATAAACAAAACAAAAAACAGCCAAACCAAAAAAACCCCACGTACATTTCATGATGACAAAACGGTATTTTTAAATTGGACATGTTCAGTCCTGCTAACCAAAGGTAAACCTTGCTGTTGTTCACTTTGTTATCTAGCCCTCTGTGTCCCGTCCAATGTTAACCAATGTAAGGTTAATATTGCCTTTATGCAACATGATAAGACATGCTGTTGTGATCCTTTGCATGTTGGACCAAGCTACTTAAGGGAAGGGTCTATTTTCCATCATGGAAATCTTGATACATCAGTTGGGAGCTGTTGAGCCTCTGTAATAAGGCACAGAGTAAAAATATGAATGTAAAATGTATATGAATAAAAATTGCATTTTTCAAGCCTATATGGTGCCTCCACATTGTGTATAAAAAACAACACTTTAATTTTGGCTTTTGTACCTGCTTTTGCTCTCTTATGTGGTATGTGATATGAAGATTATTATCAGTATAAAAATCTCTTAAGACCTCCAAGTGATAGAGATGTGTCTGAACCATTTCATGTCCCATTATCTCTTTGACTCCTTGGTAGATTGTGTAGAAAGCAGCAGCTGGAGCTGCAAATATAATTTCCTGGGACCAGCCTCAGATGGTCTTCATTATTTGACAGAAATGTACTGACACCATCTCAATTTTCAATTAACAAACTTAATTTTTTTATTTAGTGTCCCAGACACTCATAAATATGTCACTCCACTGTCTCTATATTGCTCTTAAAATAATGTTGAGCAGTGCAAGCTTTTCATCTTGTTTCTTTATTTTGTATTTCTGAGTATTTTCTTTAACAATTTACTCAGATGAAACGCTTTAATTGATGACTGAACAATCTGATTTGTACAAAATCTATAATCTGTATGCTATTGTATGCCTTTAATTAGGTTGAACAGCTATGATCTACATGTAATGCTGCAAGCGACAACCATAAAAATAAAACCAAAAAAACAGGTAATATCTTCCCTGAGAATTGGATAATAAGTGCCAATGAGGACTAAAGTGATTCAGTAGACTTGTGAGGAGTAAATGTGTTACCCAGACATTTTTTCACTCCCTTTCTTTTCTCCTTTTCCTCCTTCTGAATATTGATGATGAGTGATACCCCCCACTTTATTGAAGGGATGACAGGGATAGAACATGGCCCTATCACCTATCACTGTGGCAATTTTATCCTTTTTTAGTCCTCCAGAATGAATAAGTGTTATCATCTTTTGTTCTCATTTTAATAGTTTAATCATTTAAATGATAGAACTGTAAGTATAACAAGTTGGGTCAAAGCAAGAAATATAAATATTTACACTAAAAGTTTTCAATTGAAGATCTGAGGTACTACTGTGGTTTCAAACTTAAATGATCTTTAAAAATCAGTGTCAAATGGCAGTCAAGTTATTAGTGTATAATGGTAATTACTGGTCTAAAATACATACAAGACAGTTTTAACTGGAAATTCTTATGATTCCCTGCTTATTGACAAAGCCACCATTTTCTCACACACAGTTTATGATGATTTTTAAGCCAGTTAACAAGGAAATCACACAGAATTCTTTCAAAATCTATATTATGGTAATAAATGGTACCTTGGCAGGATTAGTAAAAAAAAAAAAAAAAAAAAAATCACAGGAAATGACAGATCAAAACACAACAGTATATAGGGACAGTGATAAGTCAAGGCAAAAAGAAAAAAAAGTTTCTCTGCATCTTTTTGACATTTTAGCATATATTTAGACAACACAGGTGAGCCAGTGTGTTGAGACATGTTTGACTGCAACAACATCAAAGGTAAAATTGCTTACAGAGACCTTTGCAATGTCCAAATAGGCTTCAATCATTTGGCAGTGAAGGCTGATATTTTGATTGGTTCTCTTGAGGCAGCTGTGGCTCGGAGCGGCCGTCCACTCAGTGTAAGGTCAGTGTCTTGATCTCCAACCCCTGCAGTCGGTGAGTTAACGTGTCCTTGGGCAAGGAGCTGAATCCCATATTGCTCCCAAAGGCACAGCAGTTGGTCTGTAGGTGTATTTGCATGACTATCACTCTTTGAGGTGCAGGTGGTGTCATTGTACCGATGTATGTGTGAAAAGGTTGATAGTGACTTGTGTCACTTTGAGTCGAGAGCTATATAAATACTTCCTTTTATACAATTGTCTGTGTTTGCACCACTACTACACCATTAGCTAATTAGATAAACGCACACTGCTCTGGACAACCAGTGTATTCTTGTGACGTACTGACCACATCAAGGTGGTGACCATGTCGTTGGGCATTGAACTTTGTGTTTAGAGACACATATCGGTAACACATGACAAACTGAGTAAATGTGTTACTGTAGGTATGTGGTTGCTAATGTGCGAATGCTACAGCTTGTGTTTGTTCCTCCAAGTCATTAAGTTTTAAGAAGCATTGCATACATTTTAATAATAATTGTCTGTATCAGTGTTTCACTGTTTTGATTCTTATTTTATGTGAGGTTATAGTGAGAGTAATATACTTGTTGCATAGTTTAGGTTGGAAACCAGTTAAGTTATATAAAGTCAGGTCATAAGCACAATTTATTGAGGGTTAAAAACAGTGATAACTTGAAAGGAAGCACCATTGTAGCTAATTTCCATTCAAAAATATGCTCCAAAGAAATGCTTATACTTACTTTTCAATGTCTTTTTCTGCGCGCTCATATTTCAGCTCTCTATCAGATTTGGTATTCATTTTGTGTGGGGCATTCCTAACTGTGATTTTTAGGTGAAATTCATTTGGTTCGACAAAGAGCACATGTTGACGCCACCTGATGGGTGACACATGCACCCCAGAGCCAGCTGCTTCTGGCTATAGCATGTACCTCGGAAGGACATGGTGACACCAGTTAGACCTCTCTGTGTTAATTGCTTCTGGAGTTATAGCTTAAATTTCTGACATTTCAATGACCTTAACCTTTCACCTTGAAAGCCTAAAAGTTAACCATCTCCAAAATATGTTGTCAACTACAAAATAACACCAGTTAGACTTTTCTACTTCAAATAAAATTCATCCAAAATGGTGACTTGGGTGATCATTTTAGTTTCATCGGACCTGTGGGCTTCGGAACCATTGTATATTGTCCCACCCACTTTTTAAGCCCAATAATATTGGAACTGACCACTTTTATCGTCTGTAATACATACGTCTCATATGTTTCTTCATCCAGGGGAGTGAATCCATTAAATTAATCCATTCTGCTTGACTTGCTCATTTAGAGTTCATGTAAGTGATACTCCATACTGCACTTTTAGTTATAGCAGTATTGTGTGTCTGTTGGTTGCTTTTTTTGTAGCCTAGTGTAATCTTAAAAGAATTTTCATCTTCATGTAGCCCATCACATCCTGACCCAGGAGCATATCAGTATGCATCCAGCCAATCATGGCCGATTAGGGCACTGTTTTGAAAGTTAGTTGTAGCCAGTGTTTATTTCAGCTTTAAAAAATGGGTGTACAGACATTTTTCATGGCAAAAGATCAATGTAGCCGCGACACAGAGGTCCAGCAGTTGCAACACTGGTAACACGGCACCTGCTGACTGCACTTGCACAGTAAGGGGCAGTGACACGGGTCGGGGGCAGGAGCGAGTGACATCATTGAGCTTGTTGCTAGCCCATGGAACACTACTCACAGTTGGCCTACTGGAACTGAATTGTCCGAAAAAGAAAACGGTTCAACTAAGCCTGTCCTGACGTACTATTTTTGGGGGATCACAAATGGCTGCATTATGCTAAGACAGGATTTTAAACATTAACTCAGCGGACCTGCCTTGACTTGAACACAATTCGAACTATGCGTCATTCATTAGTTTTTTTCTGTTTTGCATAGGTTTTCTGTAACTCCCACAGCCGAGAATGTAGTCTGGCTCATTAAGGTGTGTGTGTGTGTGGATGTGTGTGTAGGGGCAGTGTGACCACAATGTTGAACATGAGCAGAGCTGATGGATCGATAGAGAGCCTGATAAAAACACAGCAAATGGTGTGTTTTCAGAAATTGGTAGTCTGTTTGTTTTTTCTGGTTGTAAACAGAACGTTGGGTGTAGTTGTGTTACCCAGACAGAATGGAGGTGTCAGGAAAGTAAAGAGACAGTCAAAAACAGATGAAATGAGAGACAGCATGCACATGCCAGAACTGATAATGTAGGGAGGACCCACACACATTTATTTGCTTCCAATGCCCATGATTGGGCCTATCATTTTGGGTGGTTGTATTATAACTTGGGTGACAACACAACCACTAAAAGACAGAAGTCGTATAAAAAAAATGTCAGGCACTATTGACCCTATAGTTGTAGTACTTTCGAATAATATTTTACAAATATTCCATCATCATAATCTTTTCAAAAAATGACCTGTGAATATGCAGATATATTCCTACTAAATATCTGTTGCAAAATGCATTAGTTACATTAAGTAGGTATTATAGTGTTCAAGATCAAACTTGGAACAATCTGGGTGCAGAGATTCAGATACTTACTGTATGTAGCTCCCCAAACCATTTAATTAATTAGAGACCAGTCATTGATTATTTTTGTTTATAAAAGGCAACTTTGCTGTGGTGTGCTGGGGAACAGGCATCAAGTCAAAGGACGCCAACAGACTGAACAAACTGATCAGGAAAGCAGGTTCTGTTGTCAGGTCTCAGTTGGCCACCTTGGAGGAGGTGGTGGAGCAGAGGGTGCCGACCAAACTGCTGGCCATCATGGACAACACGTCCCACCCCCTCCATGAAACTGTGAACATTCTGAAGAGCAGCTTCAGCAACAGAATCATCCAACCCCGCTGCTACAAGGACAGATACAGGATGTCGTTCCTCCCCAGTGCAATCAGACTTTTCAACGCCTCTGTTACTAGACACTAGACACTTTACCTGGTAAAATCATTGACTTCCTCCTATCTGCACTAAACTCTGCATTTTGCACAATGTCTGTACATACTGTTAAAATTTTTCAACTGCCTATACTGTGTATATTTTTGTACTTTTATACTTTATAGTGTTATATGTCCACTGGTCCTGTACCTGAACATCCTTGCTGCTGTGACGAATTAATTTCCCTACGAGGATTAAGAAAGTCATCTCTATCTCTATCTCTATCTATCTCTATCTTCAAAGAGAGGATTATGGAATTAGTTATCCAAATTGACTTGAATTGTTAAAGCCTTTGATTTAATTTCCCCTGTTCATAAGAATTGACAAGCACTGATTTGAGGATTCATATTCATACTACTTTTTGATTTTCTTGTTTTCTTTCATAAACATTGTCATGCTGCACTACCCCAGAAAGCTAGAAGTGCTGGCTTTTCAGTTGAATAAAACTTGCTGCTGTTGTGTTTTGCCTCTCATTATCTAAACTTCTGTGGTGACAAATTCAGCTGCCCTCAACTCTCACACCTTGAGGGTCAGATGTGATCTACAAGAGGTCATGGGAAGACATGCCAAAAAATGTACTGATGTCAAAAACAGAAGCCAAAACTATGCAATGCAAATGCCTGGAGAAAGAATCAATTTTCACAAAGCCAAAGAGAAAAAGAGGCACCAACATTAAGGCTGGGGAGACTTTATTTTTTTTTATTTTTTATTTTTTAAATCTCACCAAGGAAATGGCAGATGTTCAACACAGCACCAATCGTCAACTTAACGTCCGGCATTTAGTATGAGGGTTTTCTTCAGCAGCAATCAGTTCTGATGAATTGATTATTGTTGAATTTAGTATAAACATCCATGGTTACCAGATAATGAATCTCAATGCTGTTGGTGATCCTGCCCTTTCCACCCTGTGTTTCTGAATTTAGGTTTTGGGAAAAATATTGCTAGATAAATTAGATAAATTGCCAAGATATTATGTGTAAATGTATTACGTCCAAAGAGAATAAACTCTATGGACTTCAGTTTTTTAGAAAGACACCAGTTTATCAAATATATTCAAATGTGTCATTGTAGATTGATTGGTGAAAACCTTTGCAAGGACATTTATTGCTCTAATGCAGCAATGCTCATTGCCACTGAGATGCACTTGAAGGATTGGTCCTTTTTTAAAGTTGATTCATAGCTCAGACACTGTTAAAGAGTGAAGTGTGTCATCCCATAATGCTAGAAAAGAACATTCAAAATAAAAAAAAAATCTAATTCGTTGAGCTTAAACTCTACCTAGATGAACTGAGTTTAGGGGTTGAGGTTTCAATCATCCTCTTATTTCATCTTTAATCTTCTCAGATTCAAAGTCATGGACATGCATTTGAATTGAGCTGAGATGCTCTGCAGTGCTTTTTAAGTCTTTGTTGAAATGGCTGAGCAGGCAGAGACATTGTTATTGTAACTCTGTTCAACATGCAATGCTTGATACTTTTGCTTGGTTCTAATCTGCTTGTTGTTGTATTACGTTTCATTTTGTTTGTCTTTTGGTCTTTTTTTTTTTTCTTTCATAACATCAGTGTCATTTTCCACAAGGTGTTCCCATCCATTGGTCCCACGTTACCAGCACATTACATAAAAGACCTACTGTATTATTAGTTTCTGGAAAGGATAATGGCTGACTCTAAGAATTTCAACACATTTTTTTAGGATTCCCATCAGACATCTTTTCAGACACATATAAAACACTTATGTGGTATTATTTTTTTTTAATAATTATTTTGTTACTATCATTAATCTATCATTCTGCATACGATTAATTTACTTTTTTCCCCATTAAACTTCAGTACAGTCCTCTCGGAGGAATAAAATCTTAGGAGTGCATGTTTCTGCAAACCATAAATGTTTGCTTATGAAGTTTTACACATTACATCAACATTTCCACAGTATGTGGGATTTCATTTTGGGATTATGAGTAGGCCTCTATGAGCTGAATTATCATCAGGCGATAGAGTGGTGGGTCATTCTAATATTTTATAGTGGGTATACTGTCTCTATTCTTATTACAGAAGACTTGATGTTGGTTATTAAGATGAAAAACTCCTGATAGCATTTGTTGCACAGGCTGAACTCAATATATATCATCATACGTTATAATGTAACTTATTGTTTTTTAAAATTGAAAGTGTTGGCAGTCAGTGTTGACCACTGGACCAGTGTGTTTACAGGCTCAGATGAAGAATGCATCAGATAACAGCTG
Source organism: Mola mola (assembly GCA_001698575.1). Taxonomy (NCBI): domain Eukaryota; kingdom Metazoa; phylum Chordata; class Actinopteri; order Tetraodontiformes; family Molidae; genus Mola; species Mola mola. The sequence continues at coordinate 230,276 of KV751414.1, forward strand.
TAAAACAAAAAAAAAGCTTCAGATACAGAAATCCCTGACAGGCTGAAAAGACACTGAAAGTCATTACAGCCCACCATGACTTAGCACCTAAATAGAACAATCTAATCTTTGGCAAAATGTCATAGGAACTACAACAATATTTCTTACCAGAAACAGTTTTGTTGTTAGAAAGAAATAATGGGCCCTGTGTTTATTGTGTGTTAGTCCACAAGCCCTGGCCCAGTTTGCTACTGTTACAGTAACTTCTGCTAATTTGTTTCTACTGTCACTCACTCTGTGGAATGTTGCTATCAGGCTCACTTTCTGCAGCGATAATGTTATCAGGAGTCATAATCTCTTCTGAAGCAGTTGTAGCTGCAGAGACAAGCTTATTGAAGCAATCATAAAGGGCACTTTGCTTCCATTTCATTTCCTTTGGTGTTCTGCTACAAACTTGTGATTCGTTGTGCAGCGCCGAATGTGTTCTGATCGACTAAAGAGCCAGTCTATGTTACACGTGCCAGACCATCATGTGCCAACAAATACAGCGTACCTTGGTTAAATTTTGTTATACTTTTTAAGTTTTCTGTCCATTGTTAAATTGTTAAAGTGCAAGTTATGTCCCAAAACTACATGGTTATGTATCTTGTGCATTTTAAATGATTAGACAGAGATCCTGGAGCTTCCTTGAGCCGTTCTAATATCGAAACTCCACCTAAGCCCCCCGATTGAAGGCTCGCCAATTCTCCAACTTTGTTAATTTACACAAAACCAAGCGGCACCGGCTCTAAGCTATTCCAGTGTGGCACTTTATAAAGCAAAATGGCTTTGTGGCAATGTAAATATTACACAGCATGGACATGTTGTAAATGTAAATATTTAATAGATATGTGGCATAAACTTGCATATCAAGTACACTACACCACTAGGCTTTGTCTTCATGGAAGAAAAAGACAGATATGCCGGAATGGGC
>KV751414.1:231266-245415 GCA_001698575.1 Mola mola
TTGTCACAGCACTTTCAGCAGATGGAAATACAAATTTTGCACATAAAACGATCTGCTCAGTGAAGCTCAACCATTCAGACGAACAAGAAGAAAAATATACAGTGTTTTGGCCACAGCACATTTTTCTTCAAGGATAGTCAATACAACAAACTTGACATTAATGACCATTTGCAGGGTGGAGGTTGCCTAATGAAGAATACTATTTTCATTGTAAGAGCTATACAATTTTGAGTTTTGGAGCCTGGACCATCTATTAGCTTTAACTTTTTTTTTTTCTTTTTTCAATGTTTGTGTTGCAGTTCATGCAACAAGTACATTACTAAATCCCTACTTTTATGAGTGGTTTTCCACTTTAAGAAGAAAGATATTTTTGGAAGTAAAAACTTTTATATAGAGACTGTAGACTTTTGCCCCCTTTGATGCAATTCCCTTTTCATTTGACATGACTTAAAATATGGTTAACGTATATAGTGGCAAAGTTGTCAAAATATTGATTTTGATTATTGTCAGATCCAGAAAATGTCTAGTATCCAGATCGCACTACAACATTTGATAGGGATAATTTGGTTTGCCTCCCCCTTTTTTTTTAACGTCTTTGTGCTTTTGACTATTTCTTAACTTGTAAGTCAAAACATCAAAACGTTCCCTCCCAAATTATGCTCCTGTGTTTGACAGACAAGGACAGGAGCACATCTTTCATGGTTTGTTTGTTTTCCACAATGACTTTGCCTTTGACATCTTTGTTGAAATATTGTTTGTCTTACTGATTCAAGCTCACAGCTGTGTACATTATGTAATGGGTTTTAAATGACAGGTTAATGACAGTAAAATGGCAAAGTCATTGGAGTTTATGAGGTGGTAATATCAAACCCTGTCGTAAAGAAACTCACAAAAGCAGTGGCTCACCCAGCATATGGTGGTATTGGTGGAAGGCAAAATGAAAACCCCGCGTGCTCACAGCGTTTCCTCTGAATGAGAACCAAAACCACACTCATGGGTATTTCTCACAGTTGGTCTGAGGTTACTGACTCCAAGATGCTAAGCTTATTATCGGGAAGCCCTGTCTCAAAATACTAAATCAATAATACTTCCTGATTTAAGATTCAGCCAAAGGTTTAGATTGTGGATTTTTAGTTTGTGCCTGTTTTGAATTTGTTTGCCTTTTCATACTAATTCTGCGGTTTTGGCCTGGTTTCCACCTGCCTTTTACTCACCTCTCGTGAGCCTTCGTGTTCATGGATTAAACCATAATACTATTGTACCGGCTATGTCATGTTTCTGCATCTGGGTCCTTCCACCTCCCTGTGTCTATTTACATTGGAGACAATGTTTTTCTTTAGTCTTTTCTCTTTTTTAGAAATTTGCTTTGTTTATAGTGACATTCCTTAGTTTAGTGCCCTGTTGCTTAAGGTACTGTGGTCACACAGGCAGAATTTGAGAGTACAGCTGGTCTTAAGGACAACAGTGACAAGCGTCAGTAAAATACATTTTTGTCTTAAGGATAATTGCACAACAGTTTATTAATAGTGTTTCACAGTTAATAAGGGCCACACATAAGCTGCAAATGTGTCTGCTCAATTGTGTCCTTGCTGTGTAACCATGACAGAATAGAAATGATAGTGTCCTAGTCCTGTTGCTTTGGTGTTTGTGTTTTTATCCATGCGGACACACACGTGGACCCGTACCCAGGAAGACCACGATAACAGTTATATCTTATGTGTTAGCCAGCCGGGCAGAGGAGATGACCCTGTCATGACCTGGTCTCGGTAATGATTTGTGTTCTCGGCTTGCTTTGACACGAGTCGTGATCAAGAAAAAAAAGAGTCTGTACTGTACCGAGGACATGCTACACCTGTGAAAACAAAGGATTTAGGCTGACAGAAGCAATGTATTCTTCACAGCATGTGTGAAGAATTTCTTGTCGCTATTTCTGTGTTACTGTAATTGGGCTCTCAGGGTAATACACCACGAATACCATTATTGTACAAATGTCTCAGAAGCTTATACCAGCATACAAGATTAAACAGTATCTTCTTTAATGAGCTTGAATTGAAGTAGAAATAGTATTAGTCAGAACCGTAGTAATAATTTTACATGCATTTTATAGCAATTCCCCCTAATGGTATATCCATAATTTGAAAGTTTGAAACCATTAAAGAAAAAAAAGTATATGAGCAAAGCAGGCAAGGAGCAGCGGGGTTAAGGGGAAATGTTCAGAAAACGAGGCACGACATACCCAGTGAGAGCAACGTCTGTATCAGCATAATATTGAGCTGTTATTATTCATTCAAGTCAGCGAAGTAGAGATGCATGCATTGCAAAAAGCAGTATTATCTCTTTGGTTCAACAGGACAGTTTATGTGCGGTGCAAAAGTCTTAGCCTCACTTGCACATATGTTGGGGTGGACTTCTCTGTATATCAACTACTGTGCCAAATTAATGCCAAACTTTATAGATATGAACTATACTTTTATTTTAGCTAAGCATGCCATAAAATACACTTCCAGCCATGATCCAACAGTTTCAGCGTGCTTGACACAGGTTAGCCATTTTCATACATTTTCTTTTCTTTGGTTCGGTATTTTCGTTGTCATTCATGGATAAATCCATATTGCAGCATAGTGTGAAGACCTGCTTGCTGGGACTTAACATGGATGTTACAGTTTTACTCCCTAAGGGTCCTTAAAATGAAGTTTTACTTTTAACAACTCATCCAGCTGAACCAATCAAATTGCACAAAGACTGTATATTCTATACCAATGACCATTTGAACAGCCTTTCTACTTAGAAATGATAAACTTTCTGAAATGAGAAGCAAATGTAGTGGACGAAAACTTGTTGAAAGCCTGATTCACTCCAAGTACTTATGCAGCTTATTATCTTTTATAGGATGTGTTCAAACTAGATATATCTGAATGTGATGTGAAATTTGCCCGCAGTCAGTGCTGACATAGAAGGATTACAATTCCTTCCATTGAGCGGTTATAGTGGTCAAGGGGAGATAATACAAATTTTCTTCTCCATATGCTGATATAATAGCATTTATTGTAATATTTTGGGGTTTTTTTTTGCTTCAGGTGCCACATAAGCTTTTCTTAACTGACCTTTCCACTCTGCCATGCTCTGCCATCAATAATGTCTTCCACCGCTCCCACCAACCTCCTCATCCACTCATCTGCACCTTTTGACTGTCAGGCAGACCTAAGAGTTGCCTCTCAGCAGCCTCTCCTTGAGGTTGACAGGCTGACACATCATCTTTAAGGTCAACCAGGCTAATTGGTTTGGGCACATCTTAGATGGCCCACCAGGCCACACAGCTGATAAGCTAAAAACAGCCCTGTCTCTCTTTGAGGCCGGTTAATAGCAGCAATGATAGCGGTCCAGCAAAAAGTAGTAGCCTCCGGTGCCATTTTTGGCTCACATATATCACTATCAAAAATAAGTGGCTGTGTAATCTTTTGGTCTGCTTTTTTGTTGTTGTTGTTGTTCTTGTTGTCATTTTCTGGTCTAACAGAGGAAATAGTTTTGTGAATTGGGTGCTACAGTATGTGTCAGTGACTGTGAATGAAAGTAAAGCTGGATTTATTCTTGATTCAAGGTCTTGCCATGTAGGTTTGGAGCAGACTTAAAATATTCAACATCTTAATGGTATAAATGCATGACTCCACTTATCCCCACCTTGGACTGTTGTCTATGCTGGCCTCTGCCAAAACGTACCACAGCCTCAGGTGCAGGACAGCTTCAGACTCTTGAATCACAAAAACCCCTCTGCAACAATATTTTGTTCTTACGTGCAGTGTTTTTTGTTTTTTTTTGCAAGGTTTTTTTCATGTGTTCACATTTGATTTTTCCTCTACGGGAATCTGTTTGTTTGAAACCTGTCCGATAATGTTATAGAAGATGTTCCTGTTGGACAGTATTTTAACGATGTTCCCATGGTGACCCAATACTTACAAAAAGAGAAAGAAATACTGACAAATCAAACAAAAGAAGACACACATTGTATTGATGTTTTATGGTAAGGTTGGAGCTGATTTCGTGCTCGTGTTGAAGTCACATTTTTGATGTTGTTAGTTCATACGTATGGTGGGTTTTTTTTTTTTCCAAATATCCTACAACATACATCATGAGCAAAATAAGTAGTCAACAGTATTGCTGAAAATCTCTGTGTTTGTTCTACAATCCACCAATGGCAGTCTCCAAAAAAACAAATTCCAAAAAGACACCCCTTTTCCACGGTGGTGTTGACTAAACATTACCACACCCCAATATGCTCCCTTACAGAGCAGATAAATGGAACAGGACAGATGCTGTTGCTGCCTTCTAATTTAACAGTGAACTAATTGATTATACCAACAAGCCAGCATTGTATCCTGAGTGTAATGTTTCAGGTCTGAGATCTCTGTCATTGCTGTGGCATTAACCACTAAATGTAGCTGGGTGACGATCCTGAGCGGCCATGTAGCCAGTGGCTCTGCAGAGACTGTAAGAGTCAATTACCAGCGCTGACAGTTGTGTGGAGAGAATGCTACACCAGACACAGTGTAGTGATCTGTCGGAGCAGGATAAAAAAGACTAAGGGCATGAGACCAGCTCGGTACATTTGTTGCCTCACTGTAACAGTGACAGCTGGGACATGTCTTACTTACATTCAGGGGGTTGGTCGTGAGGCACACTAGAAAAGCCAGTAACATATGGCCATTTTTGTCTCATACTGTTTGTCTCACATAGTCATCCCAGTAAAATTACTCATTGTATTGCTTTGCCAATGATTTTCCTCGTTCCGTGACAATTTTTGTTCTGTTTGTTTGTTGTCTTTTTACCAGAGACAACAAGTAGATATTTCACATTTCATATTTTACATGCCATTTATGAGCACTAGTGCTCCCTTTGCTTCAGAGTAGATTTGTGTTTCAACGATCTAAAAGTTCCAACTTTTTAATCAAGGATGAACCCTGTGCCCCCGGTTGATTCTGTTCCCATCACAACTGACAGAATATGATTCATGGGGTGTTCATTCTCCATGTGCTCAGACAGGAACAGGAATCTGAAGCTTGATCACTCTGACATCTTCTCCCTCCAGAGCTTGCAACTATACTGCAGTATCTGCAAATAATCAGAAAGCTTTTATCTCAGGTTTCCTTTCCACTTTTGATTTCCATTTTTAGGCATGCTCTCAGACTACATGTGTACAGTATGTATATTATGTGCCTCATATGCCAGTATACGATCAAATGTAGAGAATTCGATAATCAATGCAGAGATTTTCATTTTCAGTGGACATTCAACCATTTATCTGGTCCAAAAACACAAAAAAATATGTTGTCAAGTTTTTTTTTTAAATTTTCTCTATGACATTCAAAGCATGTACATCATACGCTGCAATCATATCTTTATTCAGAATGTCATTTTGTCCAATTTTATAAACTTAAAATTGCAATTGAAAAGCAGAAAATGGGATGTTTTGGCTGTCTGTTTGTCTCTGACTCATTGTTGGCTAAGTCTGTTGCGTACCCTTTACATCAAAAAAAAAAGACTGTGTTTTGGTTGTTTGTGTGTATGTTTGTTTGTTTGTTGGTTGTTTTGGTTGTCTTTGCTTGGTTGGTTAGTGCGATTTTGCGTGAAAACAACATTTCACGCACTTGGTGATGGGGAATGGGCCAAGAAAGAACACAACTGCGAGGGCAGTGCAGCATCTGAACAGTTACAGTGCAACGCACACACCAGTTTTCTTTTAATTCATCTTCATATGGCAGCAGTAAAAAGGAGGTGTTTTTATTCAATGGAAAGAGGAGGGAAATGGGTGAGTGCAGAACAAGTCAGGAACAACTCGATCGTAACTTAATAGACCAATTGTTGTAGTTTTTTTTATAAATTAAGAATGTTACCCATTCATAATGCGCCAATTTTCAGAGGGTCACAATTTATGACTGAAAGTAGGTCACTTTAGCACCCAGACTCTTTTATTATGGAGCCATACTCTTGTGATACATGCTCATGGAGATGTTGTCTTTGTGCTATTTTCAGTTATGTATAGGCTATCAATATTATACATATCATCATTTTCTGTTTCTATTTACATTTTACAGAGCATCCCAACTTTCAGCTACTTTACTCTTAATAAGAACTCATGTGTCCACACTGTTTTTGCCAGATTGTCCTCTCAGCTACTATGGTAGTAATTTTGACCTCTCAGTAGAATTACTTCCAGGTAGGTTAACGTTCAGGTAAATAAATACATATTTCTGCTGTCCATTTTTGCAGCCTTTATGCTCATGCTCTCAAGTTTCAATGAACAACTCCGTTAAAAGAACAGCTGTCTGTTTTTATGGATCACGGCCCTGACGGCAGTTAGTGTAATACCTGCATAATTATCTGCCGGGAAACAGATTTGGCCTGGAGCACGCTGCAGACACATGTGTTGAAGCTGGCTTTGGTAGACATCTGTGGGATTGACAGACATAGAATTAAATGATAAGATCAAGCTTCTTGACAAATTTTAGCACTGGGCAAAAAACAAACAAACAACAAAAGTGATGGGTGTTATTGCTCACACAATTAAAGAAGAATTTTGCTGTTGTGATTTATTGTTCTACCATTACTTTATTAGCATTCTGCAGCCGTTGCTGCTTTTAATGGCAGATGTATGAGCATATAGGGTTCCTTATTTGCAAACATGAAAGAGCGATCCTGGTCCACAAGGCCAGGCTAGTTTAGTTGCTTTAATGTTGATAATTGTTTGAATATTCTGATAGTTGAACAGAGTGAATGTTTCAGCTCTGTATGCATATTTTATTAGCAGATCCACAGTGCTATAATGTATTTCTGTCTGTGGGGTTTCTTTGTGCTATATAAAAAAACCTCCTCTAATCAAAATGGGGGTTTCTTGCCTGAATTTAACTATATTACTGATCATACGCATCAATATTTATAGAGCTATTTTTGATCTTTTGCTACTCTTTTTTTTTTTCAACATAACAGTAAAAGTGTTGCTAGAGATCAGATTAGCATGCTGCGCACCGGAACCTATCTCACTAGTATTAGGATTTGCGAATTTGTGATTGTCTGAGCACCTGCATTTCTAACACCATTAATGAGATTAACCATGTGTAAATCAGTATTTCTGTGCTTATCCGTCAGAGCCCGGCAGACAGGTGAAGGTGCGATCTTAAAGCTGCTCACGGTAAAAAGGCCACATCATTTCAATAACGTCTTTGTTTCATGGCTAAATATGAGTGTGGCGTCACATGGCATGATTTCTCAAACTGATTCTGAACACAATTCTTTAAAAAAAAAAAAGCAAAAGGGGACAGAATCTGTATTTTCTCTAAAGCATTTAAACAAGTTTGAATTGTGACTTATCCCAAAAGCAAGTTTAAGTTGTTGTTCATACTGTGCGCTACTTTCTTTGCACCCACTTACTGCTACATTTTAGAAATAATCAACGTTTTGATTAACAAAAGGCATGAATTCACCTTTATGTCTAAACTACTGCATCCCACATCCTCACAAACACACGCTACCTACAGACCACCAAATCCTTTTAATGTAAGGTGCTGTTTTCATGAGATTGTAAGATAAAGTTATCATGCTGTGAAACCATTCTGGGTATATGCATTGTGAGACAGTTTCATTTGTAGTCACCGTTCCCCAGCTGTGTAGTAGGGAACACAGTCGCTCACTGTGTGGGAAATGGTGGTCTGCAGACTGTAAACACCCCCACAATTTCCAGTATTTGGTTATTTTGAAGCTGTAGTGTGATATCTCTAAACACAGATGCGTAGACACTTTATCTACTTTTATAACCTCGAACCTCTTACTTCTCACGCCTACACGAAGCAAAGTGAAGACTATTGCGCAAAGACACCAGCACACACTTCATACCGTGGTCCGACAGAATAATTATGTGTTTGTTACTGCCAGCTACCTTTACAAATAATGGCTTGAATTCCAACGTAACAGCTACTTTCTGCACAACCTAACTTCAGGTTGTACGCAATGTATGACTGCAAATACAACATTCAATTTTTGTGCAATTCACTTCTGTGCAATTGTGTGTTTTTTGTTAAGAGAGGATGTACATATTCTATGTTAACATTTTAAGCTTTATTTTTGAACATTCTTTTTCATATTGTTTCTCAATGAATCACTGTTTTTCCCTCCTGCTTAATCTCTGGAGCTCCTTTGACAAATGAATTTCCCTGTTGAGGGAAGAAAATCTTGTCTTATTTTTGTCATTTTAATTTAATTTTATTTTTTTGATTAAAATGTCTTTGCTTTTTGGAGATTTTAGTTAAGCCTTTGATGAAATTACATGTTTTATGTTTTTATTCACCATATACTGTAAACTGATGCATCATTCATTCATTTTTCATTCATTTTCTACCGCTTATCCCGTTAGGGGTCGCGGGGGGGCTGGAGCCTATCTCAGCATCTTGGGGCGAAGGCGGGGTACACCCTGGATGAGTCGCCAGTTCATCGCAGGGCTGACATATAGAGACAAACAACCATCCACACTCACATTCACACCTACGGGCAATTTAGAGTGACACAATGACCGTCAAATTACACGCTCAGCAAGTTTTAGCTGTGTCCATCGTCGGCATTCACTTTTGGGGAAAAAAAAAAAAAAGTCTAAATATTTGCGTGTTTCATCTGTGACTTCTGTTTTCAAAGTCAGTTATTATGGCACTATGGTGGATTGCCAAAGGAAATGTTTTTAGATATGCTAGGGAGTTTAATGCAGTGAGAATTGACAGTGTTACACAGTGTTTGAACCAACAACAAACACACAGAAGTGATTGGCTGTTATTTGAAAGGAGTCTGGGGACATGCAATATGGGCCAATGACATGTTTACCATCAATGCAACAATAAAAGAATGAGATAGAATTATATTCCTTCACAAATTTTGAGTTTATGGTGAACTCATTGGCACACAGAACTGCAGATAGGCTGCATGGGATGGGCAGGCCATGATGCTATAACGGCCGACACCTTTACCAGGAAAGAACTGACTGAGTGCATTGCATTTAATACTGGATTCAAAAGACATGAAATGCAGGGGAGGATTATCTAGAATTCCCACGGGGATTTCACAAGGTTTATTTCTGCTGATCTTTTGCAGAAGACGTCACTTTGAGTAGGCAGACGTTCAATGTGGTCTAGGACACATTTACTGTCACGCTGCTGAAGGAATATGGTCACAGATCGACACAATCTCCTCAGACTGTGGTCTAGGCGATTGCATCAACATGCACCAAAATCCGTAATAGCAACACTCGTCTGGATTATACAGTTGCACCAGAGCTGGTGTCAGCTTCGCAGGGCCACCGGCACTGCTGTAAGATCTGCACAACTGCCTAAATTATTATTTCATTAATGAGCTTTGTAAATTTTTTTGACAATGGGTGATAAACAAAGTCGAAGTGATGATTTAGACATAACTCACTGATGGTTTTTTCAGTGCCCCACAGGTGGAAGTAAATAATTACAATAACCTGCATTTGTAATTAGGTCTTTTGTGTGTGTGTGTGTGTGTGTGTGTGTGTGTGTGTACTAATGGCTATTTTTTTTTCTTTTTTATTATTGCTTTAATTTTACCAAGGTACTTATTTAATGATAAAAATGTAGAGTAATACTCATTAAGTAACATATGATTTACTACATTTCAATTTGAATCCATTATTAGTGTATAAAAACAATGCCATAAAATGAAGGATGATATAATCATAGGTGAGTGTTATTGTATGGTGTTGTTAAAAAGTGGCTGCATTTATCTACTTGGCAAGGGTGCAAAGTGGCACAAACAAACCCAGATGTTACACCGTTAACATTGATAATTGCGAAGCTGCAATGCTCACAGAGGCTCCTCCGCAATGATTTGTAAATTTGCAACCTTGTTTATTAACCTCTGGCTTTGGTGATGTGTTTGAAGACTTTTTTGCTCTTTTTATTTCTGTCAAAACCGTGACGGTAGGGGCGTCTTTTTGCTCAAAAGCTTTGGAACTCTAAGTAGCACAGTCGGACTGGTTTAAGTGGACATGTTATTATATGAACTGGTCAAGCTGAGAAATAAAAGAAAGATTGATGTCCAGAAAAGTAAGTACATCCCCAACATCCCCAACCCAATGACAGTATTGTGTGTGTGTGCTCTGCACTATGTACAACTGTTGCTTTTTGCACCTTCTGTGGTTTCCACAGAAGGTTTTATCAGTGATCATGTGTTTAGTTCTGTACAGTTTTTTTCGATGCCAAGCTGCTGTTTTTTTAACCAGTGTTGTGGCAAAACAGAGGAAGACTGTTATGTGTCTATATGTATGTATGTTGAAAAACACATTGTTAATTTAAAGTCCACTTGAATGAAAAGGCTTTGTAGTTTGATGTTGCTGCACTTAATTAATTCCCCACGGGGATTAATAAAGTCAGCCCTATGTATCTGTCTCTAGTGTTGTTGGATCTTTGCTCATGTAGAGGAAATTTTGACAGACTTACCTTTTACTGTGTGCTTTTATTTGAGTGTAATAATCTCACAGTCTTCCTCCGTCCACCTTCCACAGACTGATTAAAAGTCGGAAGGACATAGCCCCATGCCTTCTATTGTTTTTCAAAGGTCCAGACTATACAGTATACTATATGGACTTGCAATAATACAGGTAGAAAATAAGATTTTTTGTCCTCAGCTAACTGGTTTTGCTCTTTTTTTCCCCAAATATTTTTTAATCAAACCCAGTGTGTGCTGTATGCACTTTTAATAATAATCTATAATGTTTCACATAAAAGCTGTATGTTATCCTCTTGGTAATTTCCACTTTTAAAGAATTCATTGATCTCATTAAGCCCCACTCTGAGGTCGTCTTACCGCATACAGTATGAGCTGTGAGCAATGACATTTTTGATGCTAGTGTAATGACATTGCCCATCCAGGCCCTGGGGCTACACTGTGGCTGACTTGTGCATGGGGTTTTCCCAAAAATGTTGAAATGCATTTTTCCTTCCCTGTGACATAAACCTGGTAAAATTAGAATGTATGTACGACTCTTGATGGAACAAAAGGAAAATCTTTCTTCATGGAGATGTTGGATCCTGCTCTGTGGTTTTTCTGTCTACGCTGGAATAAGGCTCCACTGTGCTATTCAAATACATTATGACAGAAAACTTGAAATGCTTTCAAGTTCTAGTAGTTATTTGAGGACCCTGCTGTCATTGTGACTGGAGTGCAATATCATGTCTTAAAATAGTGTGCACCCTGTAAGGTGATAGTGGAGTGCTGAGCTGCTAGGGGGCCATTACAGTCCATGTTCTTTGAGAGGGATCAACAGAAACACTGCACATCAATCTGAGACAAAGTAATGAACACTGCTCGGGCTTCCTGACAAAGGGTTGATGGGATACTTTACCATGGCTCGACTCCAAGGCCTCACCAACTAACAAAAACACTACTTTGTAACTGGTCATGACAAGGCGTGGGCAGGCCAACATATTTTTGTTTTTCAAACTTAGGGAGCTCATTGACCTTGGCGATGATGGACTGTGTGCCTCTACGTGGTTATTCAGTCTTCTGCCCTCTAAGCCTCTGGTTGGATCTGCTGAGCTCTTGTGGAGCACTGAAGTCATGATTATAAATCCTGGGTAAACAGTGAGCAGCAAAATGCCATAACAAGTCCAGAGAAATGTTAGAGCACTACTACAACAACGTGTGTGATTGGAGTATGATGTTGAACACAGTCAATTGATATGTTGTGGCTTCAAAGCGTAAAGCATTTTTCCACAGGGTCATGGATGACTGACTCATATCTTCACTAGGGTGTTTTCTCTAGTTAACACAATTTCACGCATTCTGGTGCACACATGCATGACAACAAAAGTCATAAGTAAAAGCGGCGGGGGTACGCTCTGCAGATGTGCTCTGTGAATGTTTGAAAAGTCTCTGTATTGCCTCAGTCTGCTGTTATTTCACAGCTCAGGGTGTGCGAACACATAGAGAATAAATTAAAGAGTCTGTTGATCTTACTTTGTCTGTATTCAGCTTTTAAATGAGTTGTACTGAAAGAAAGAAAAAAAAAAAATATTAATAAAAACCAAAAGTACAACCAGGAGAATTTCCCTGCAGAAGTTGCAGGAGATGAACAGGTTTAGTATAAATTGATTAAAAAAGAAAAAGCTCAGGATTCTTCAAGGAACCTCTTGAACGTCTTTCCTCTAAAGAGTCTACAGTTCTAAAAATAGTTTTCAAATAGTTTTACAGTTTTGCAGATTTTGAATATTGGTTTAAATGCCACACATTTTTGTTGCATAATCAGCTGTGTAAGAATAAAGATTAAAGTTTGAATGCAATAAACCAGTGTACTAAACTGTTTCTCCATCATTTATCAACCCCTGCCATGTAAACTGAGATAACATGGAAATGTCCAACCCTATCTCAGCTGGGGCTTATTATTAAAATGAATATGAACGTTATGTTTTTAGGCCATAACTTCAGAAAAAATTGAAATACAGAGGACCAACTGGTGTCATTTTGACAGCACTGGCTATAAATGATTAACTTGTGGGCTTTCTAGGTCAAAGGCATGTTTGGCCATATCTGCAGAAGGAATTGACTAGGTCTGGGGTTCCAGTATCACCCATCAGGTGGCGCCATTGTGTGCTCTTATTCAGACCAAATGACCTTAAGCTAAAAATCCCACATGGGAATGCTCAAAACAAACACTAATACCACACTTTGATTTAAAAAAAAAAAGATGAAATATGAGCTCACGGAAAAAAATGAGGTTGCAATGTAAGCAGTTATTGTTGGGAAGCTGCAATGGCAGAGGTTTGCACTCTCATTGCTTTTTCTCGTTGATTCTGTTATGAACTGCCCCTTTAAGATAACTCTTCAAGCGCTCATATACTGCATTAGTCTTTCATAGGGGTTGTCTTCACTGACGTTATTGATGAGAGGGGGATTTGGTGTGGTCATAGAGACTCAGAGGTCTGACTCCTGTATTGAACTCCAGCTGAATCAAATAAGACCATAAATCACAATCCTCCATGTATGTTGGAGGATTGTTGCTGAAATAACAGATGAAGTAAAGTTGTTATTGTGCTGCAGCAGGCTGTTGAGCAGGCTGTTCTGCAGTACTGTAAATCGACCTCTTGGTTTCAGTTAAAAGATGCAGTAAAAAAAAAAAAAAAAAAGGAACCTGGCAGGGCTTTGAGAGGTGAAAGCGGGGCCGAGTCGCCGCCAGTGACTGGGAACGGTTAGTCAGTCACCCGTGCAGCTGTTGCTGCGGGGACAAAGATCCTCAAGGATTGTTCGTGGGTGGGAACAACATCTTCTCAGCCTGGATGTCCTGACCTTTATGTCCAAGCATTTATCATTGTGAAAAAACAAACAAACATATATACAGCGTAGGTTTAATGTTATTGCTAGTATCTAGTGCAATGTTTCCCCTTTGCTTCTGTGAATGCTCAGAGCTCAGAGGGATATCTATGTGCTGGATTATGGTACTTTTAAAGAGATAGGTACCAAAGGCATCAGTGCTGGGTACAAAATAAAAAAAAATACCTTCTTGCCAAGATTGTACTGTCTACTCCAACAAAGTTGTAATTTTTCAGTGAAAAACAAAACAAAACAAAACAACAACTTCCTACTGCTGGGTTGGAAGCTGTGTGTTTTGACAAAATGGGAGCACTCGAACTTGCTATAGGCAAGAAATGTCACTAAGTCCTCAACATACTGCAACCACTCAACAAGTGGGATGGATTGCGTTCTTATCCCCAGACGATGGATCCCGGAGATATGCGTCACAGCAGTAAGCAGTGTTGAAGTTTGTGGTTAAACATTTCTGAGTTGATGTCAACTCTCAACGTGTAATTTGAACACATCCTAATTTAAATGCCGTTCAGTCAATTGACAGAGTTGATTTAAGTGTTACACCAACCCCACACAGAGTTAATCAAACTAAGCTCCGTCCAGGCACCAGTACGCATTTCATTTACAAATTTTATACATTTTAAGCATAATGAGGTGAGCTTATGTAAGGCGGATGTGAGGCTGCATTTCAGTTTAACAGAGACTCCGATATAAGGTCTGGTTATTTTTTAGAATAATGCAAATGCTATGAATATATATTTATAAATGATATTTTACAATATCAATAAATAAT
>KV751414.1:245513-255513 GCA_001698575.1 Mola mola
AGCATAATTTATTTAATTATTTATTTATTTTTGGGTTGATTTACTTTAGTAGACTGAAGTCCAGGATTTTGAATTTTAAATTGACAATGTATGATACCTTCACTATTGAGTAAACTGCCTGAGGGTGGTCTTATAGTAAACTGAGCAGTAAGAATTTGCTTTCTTTAGCACGAATGTTTGCTGTGCAAGTTAAATTTTGTGCATGTGAGCTGCAACATGTGTGTCTTACCTGTTAAAATATGTCAACATTGAAAACATATATAAACATATATGAAACTCTCTCTCGCCTGGATGATTAGGAGCAGAACTGGACTTGCTTTAGAAATTCTCAGCAGTCTTTCAGTGAACGGAGGATTGGCCTGCCTTGATCTGCAACAATATCACTGGTTGCATCTGTAAATATTAGACAAAGATTTTGTGTGGGGGCAGCTTAAATAACTACCCAACTTCTGCTTACACGCACATAAACGTCACGATTACCACCACAAAATCAAAAGAGCCCTTTTATGATAAATAAAGATGAATTTGTTTTTAATGCCCACAAACATTCCAGGTGCTTATGTTGTGTTTTGTTAAAATCTACAGGAGGATTTTTCATGTGCTTGCACAATTGTTGAAATCCTTTTCTGTCAATTACAGATTCATGTTTATGGGTTGTCAGGACCAGATCTTTATAAGTTCTGCACAGTTAAATGTCTGTTTGTAGAATATTTGATAGACCACCAGTGCCCTCTGTCAGCCTCAACCAGGATATCACATATGCATTGCTTCTCTTATGTAAGCTGTTTTTTGGCTGCATTTTGTATGAGAAGAGGCACTATTTTACTGTTTGTGGAAGTTTCATTTTATTTTAGACATACTGCAACACTGCTGAGTTCCCTGTCATAAGCAAAACTTTCTTTGTTGTCTGTCTTGTTTTGTTTTGATAAGACTTTTCACTTGTGGATGGAAAGTTGGTTATTGAGGTTGTTATGTAATAAGTCATGTTTTTCTCTCTCTCTCACAGACACACATACTGTGTGCGTAATTAAGTGTTTGGTTATTTGTTACTTAATAATGCATATAGATATAAAAGATGGGACCGAGATGTGCATAGGCAAGAGGTCAAATTCAGGTTTTATAGCCATAAAATAGTAATGAATCAAGCAGTTTTGCCACAGTGTTGCCAGGAGCCATGAGAGCAGCTGCTACCCGGGTAACAGCTGTTGGGGCCTCATTTTAGACAAAGCGATGGTCTTTTATTCAGCAAGAAATATGCATATTTGGAAAATATATGGATTAAAGATTTAGAAGTAAAGTATCTATTGATTTCTACTGCAAGTCTTAGATATTTCTACTCAGTGCTTATGCAAACAATGTCTTTGACTTAAAATACCTTCATGTGCAGCTGTAGCTATTGCGAATAATTGAAAAAAATTGAGTAGTCATTTGAAAGAAAATGAATCGACAGCTATTTTGATAATTCACTGATTGGTGCGGTGTAATTTCGACCGAAATTATAAAAGCATCTGTCGTTTCTTTCTTTTTAAATCTCAGGATTTGCTGCTTTTCTCTTTAATTTATGGCAACTTTCCTTTTTTTTTGAACATGTCCCTTGTGCATTGAAAAAAAATATTTACAGTATTTATGCCATCCCTTAAATTCTTTGTGGCACAAAGACAGAGGTTGAGGTTTACAGTTATTTGACATCTTGATATCACAACCCTATTAATTATCACATTATGCTTAATGTAGCCTAGAGGCTACTATATGTGAAACTAGAAAAAATAAACAAAAAAATAAAAAATAAACTTAACTCATCTAATCTATTAAAATTCAGATTTATTTAGAAATGTAAACATTAACAATATTCTATTTGCAGGAGAATTGGCAGTTTTAAAAAATTAAGCTTCCAGAGTAATATCAAAACCTGTGGGCGGATAGGTGAGAGGGTCTCGAATCAGTAGGTACTGTAGTGTGAAACTGAAAAATGTTTGTTGGAAAGGCACCAAACAATTTGCTTCTGACTATCATGCCTTTATATGCTCTCAATAAGGTTTGACATTTTCCATCTTAGATCAGTCTGTTAGTCTTTTAGACAAAAAAAACCCCCAAAAAACAAAGATAATCCAACAATTTAAGGCAACAGCTGTAATAAATATTACTTTCTGCAACACCTCTATTGCATATAATGCAATGTAAAGAGAGATCTGTAGCTTTGGAGCGTGTGAAATGTATTCCACAAGAATGTTGTCCCATCAAAAAGTATAGCATGGGCTGGATATCATTGTTTTGATAGCTCTTTTCATGGTTGAGATTAAGGCTTTTCAACAACAGATGCAACTAATAAAAATAAGGCTGCATTTGATTTGTGTTCCAGTCTCAGTGATTGCGCATCCTAACTAACTAGTATGGCTTACACACACATCATTAATATATTGTGCATGAAATGTGTATGTTGCTATTTCTACACAGTAATTCTTGTCATTTTAGGGTGATTGGTTTCCTCCTTGATCACAGTGTGGGGCTGGTTAGTTCTGTTGTAAATGTCATCCAGCTCTTTGAAGGACTCAAGCAAGTAACATCATTTCTTTGATGAGTTTTCACAGAAATACAGTTTGCTGATAGTTGTCACTGATATGACAGCTTACTTTAGAAAAGGCCAATTAAAATGAAGTATTGGAAGAAAAGAAAACTCCCTCAAAGGTAGCAGGCACACGTTTTTAATTTAGATTTGTAAATTGGGTTAGAAAAATTCAAGGATTAAGAAATAGATTCCATTTCACGTCAATCAAAATTTTGAATATTGTTTTATTTGAATTTGATGTGTTATAGTTTAAATAATTGAAAAATACTATATTACATAATCTGTAAAATACAGACAGAATTTGAAAGTTCCTTCAAAAGTATAACGCTCCAGAGTTTCTGCCAACATGGGGCCATTATTGTAGCACAACTCTCCACAAATGTCACTGATTGTAGCCAACAGCTACTTGTAAATGTATATTCAGAATCCGTATGTATTATCAGTTTTACAAAATGTAAAAACAAACAAACAAACAAAAAAACCTACCAATCTGGATTGATATTTGCAAATGTAGATAGATTTGTAAATATGTAGGCAAATCTGTATCTCATTGTGTGGGGAGATTTCTCTGAGCTTCAATGGCTGTACAGTCTTTGTACCAGCAGTTTGCAGTATAACAGCCAGTGATTTTAAATGAGCTACACTTTTGACCTGCAATACATAAAAACATTTAAGGCATTTTTGCAATTCACTAGTGCATTGCTCAGTTGACTGTAGGGAGTCGTACAAGTTATTATAATTTGTTTTTAGGTTGGTGAATTTGTTTGTCGGTGAGTAGATTGTGTTAGAATTACTGCATGGATTTTAACAAAACTTGGTGGAAAGTTGGGGACTGGCCCATGAATAAAGCTATTGTACATTCATACTTTTTATATTGTTGTATTAACCAAGAAAAGAGGCAGAACTTAAGCAATGCCAGTGCAGCACCCAGCATACAGTGCGGCACATGGTAAAGGTACCTTCTATTTTCCATTCAAGAGGGAGCAGCCTGTTGCTGCCATGTTTTCATTTAGTAAATTAATTACTCTGGCAAAACTAAGCGTCATGACCTTTACAGAAACATTACATTTATAAGGACATTCTATTTCGCTACAACGCTAACATCACATAATATTAAGAACAACAACATGACAGGGACTCTTGTTTACCTCATTCACAGGCAGACATGACTACAAGCTGCTTTCACTGTAAGTATTAATTACGTACCTGTCTGTTTGTCAGTTACAGGTGTCACTTCGTGTCTGTCTGTCCTGGCATCTACAATTTTGGACAATTAATTTAGGATAGATAGATAGATAGACAGATAGATAGATAGATAGATAGATAAATAGAGATGGGGGAAACAAATAAGGATCAGTGGACATATAACACTATAAGGTATAAAAGTATAATAAGTATAAGATAAAAATAAAAGTACAAAAATATACACAGTATAGGCAGTTGTAAAATTCTAACAGTATATACAGACGTTGTGCAGAGTGCAGAGTTTAGTGCAGGTAGGAGGAGGTGAATGATTTTACCAGGTAAAGTGTTTAGTGTCTAGTAACAGAGGTGTTGAAAAGTCTGATTGTACTGGGGAGGAACGACATCCTGTATCTGTCCTTGTAGCAGCGGGGTTGGAGAGCCGACATTCAGAAACTGCTTTCCTGATCAGTTTATCCAGTCTTTTGGCGTCTTTTGCCTTGATGCCTGTTCCCCAGCACACCATAGCAAAGAAGATGGCACTCGCCACAACAGACTGATAAAACATCAGGAGCATCCAGTTGCATATATTAAAGGACCTGAGCCTCCTGGGGAAGTAGAGCCGGCTCAGGTCCTTCTTGTACACAACCTCCGTGTTTGTGGACCACTCCAGCTTGTTGTCCAGATGTACTCCCAGGTACTTGTAGGTCTGGACAATTTCCACATCAGTCTCATTAATGCAGACAGGAGAGGGTGGGAGCTTTTTCCTCCTGAAGTCTACCACCATCTCGTTCTTCTTCTTCACGTTCAGCTGCAGGTGGTTCTCTCCACACCAATGCACGAATCGGTCAACCAGATTCCTGTACTCATCTTCCCGTCCCACTCACCTGATTATGGCCGTGTCATCTGAGAATTTCTTCAGATGACACGACTCATTGCTGTACTGAAAGTCAGAAGTGTAGGTGGTGACGAGGAAGCGGGACAGCACAGTTCCGTGGGGGGCCCCCATGTTGCAGATCAGACGTTCAGACTGTGCTGTAATCTTACAAACTGCGGTCCATCTTCGCCTTCAGCAGCCTGGGCTGGAGGGTGTTGAAGGCTCCAGTACCGATATATATATATATATTTACTTTTCAGTGTTAATGCCACTGATGTCGGTGCGGGAGATAGGGTTTCAAATCCTGGTCAGGGCGTGAATCCAGTAGGGCCTTTTGCAAGGTCCTTAGTGCTACCTGCCATACCTCAATATGAGTGCAACCACAATTAAGAGAGCCATACCGGCTCGGACGTCGCCCAGGTCAACAAGGTCCGCGTCAGGTGTTGGGGAACCAGGGCAACCTGATGACAAGTGGGCTACTGGAACCAGACATACATGGAGAAAGCATGACAATGTGGGATTAATGGAATGCTACTACACCAGCAACCCCAGTCAGAGGGGTTACATGCAATGGATGTGGGACTTATGGATGCTTCGACAACCTACTTCCAAGCTAACGAAGAAACAGCTCATAACTCTGTGTTCCAATGTCTGCAATCAACAACTACTA
The DNA here is from genome assembly GCA_001698575.1 of Mola mola. Lineage (NCBI taxonomy): Eukaryota > Metazoa > Chordata > Actinopteri > Tetraodontiformes > Molidae > Mola > Mola mola. Next base: position 250,809 of record KV751414.1, read on the forward strand.
TCACAACTAGAGATCGATGAGGTACAACAACGATGCTATGACAAGGGGGAGCCAGGACGCCAGGCCAGTGGGGGGATTTCAACTCCCCCCCCCCGACACTCAGAAATTGGGTTCCAAGCCCCAGTAAAAAGCCCAGAAGACATTAGCACAAGGGCAGCTGACCTGAGACCAACAAGCAAATATATGCAACAGCAACAGTAATCCTAGGGGTACTTGGCTACGAGATCCATGCAAGCAACCGTCTTCTCCCTCCATGGAGAAAATGGTTGGAGGCTAAGATCAAGGTAACATGGAGAGAGGTTAGCCAACTGTCAGAGCTGGAGAAGGGCAAGACCACCAAAGTTCTCAAGAAGTAGAGAAAGCTGTCCGTAACTGAGGCACTGGAGACTGACAAACAGAGGCTCACAGCCTTGTCTGCCCGCCTGAAGTGGTAGAGACGTGGAAGCCTGGAGAATAAACAGGATGTTCACCACCGAACCATCCAAAGCGTACTCTCAGCGGGAGGGTAATAAGACAAGGACAGACCCACCCAGGGGTGAGACTGAACAGTACTGGAAGGGTATATGGGAGAAAGAGGCATCACATAACACCAATGCTTAGTGGACTTGAAACATGACCACAGCCATCTCCCAGAGCAGGACCCAGTACGCATCACAGTGGCAGACATCCAACAAAGAGTCTCAGGGATGAAGAGCTGGACAGCACCGGGCCCTGACATGATCCACAGCTACTGGCCATGAACGCCTGGCAGCTCAGATGAACCAGCTGCGGAAAGATGAGACCGACTCAGATTGGTTGACCCAAGGCCGGATGGTACTGATTATGAAGGACCCCCTGAAGGGAACGATTCCATCCAACTACTGGCCAATAACTTCCCTCTGCACGACATGAAAGCTGCTGTCAGGCATCATTGCGGCCAAGATGAGTAGGCATGTGGCTCAATACATGAGCAGGGCCCAGAAAGGGGTTGGTAGTGACACCAGAGTAGCCAGACACCAGCTACTGGTGGACACGGCAGTCTCTAGAAACTGTAAAAACCAGGAAGACCAACCTGTGCACTGCCTGGATTGACTTCAAGAAAGCCTACGACTCAATGCCACATACATGGATACTGGAGTGCCTGGAGCTTTATAAGATCAACAGGACACTAAGAGCCTTCATCAAGAACTCACTGGGGCTGTGGAAGACTACCCTGGAAGCCAATTTTAAAGCCAATTGCCCAGGTTAACATTAAGTGCAGCATGTACCGAGGAGATGCCTTATCCCCCCTGCTGTTCTGCATCTCGAGCTAAGATCCCGTGGGACTTCCAGATCCAGACCGATAGGATGGTGGTGGCTAACCAACCGGATATCGTGGTGTTCGACAAGCGGGATAAGAAGGCGGTAGTGGTAGATGTCGCCATCCCAAGTGATAGTAACATCAGGAAGAAGGAACATGGGAAGCTCGAGAAATACCAAGGGCTGAAAGAGGAGCTGGAAAAGATGTGGGGAGTAAAGGCATCAGTGGTACCAGTGGTGATAGGAGCACTCGGGGCTGTAACCCCCAAGCTGGGAGAGTGGCTCCAACAAATCCCAGGAATAACACCTGAGACCTCTGTCCAGAAGAGCGCTTTCCTAGGAACAGCTAAGATCCTGCAGAGGACCCTCAGGCTCCCAGGCCTCTGGTAGAGGACCCAAGCTTGAAGGAGAAGAGCTTGCTAACATCTGACACACCTAGGATCCAAGTCACAGGATCTCCTTACCTAATTTGAGCAGTAGGCATCAGGCAGGACCACAGCAGCAGCTCCCATCGTGACCTAGAAAGACCTGCAGGATGATAAAGCACAAAGACTCTGGGGAAGAAGTAAAGTTAGTGTAAGGATATGGAGGTTTAGAGGAGCAGAGATGGAGTGAGAGTCAGAGGGGGCAGGAAAGAGAGCTCAGTGCATCATGAAGATTTCTCCCAGCAACCTAAGCCTATAGCAGCATAACTAAGGGCTAGACAGGCCAGCCCTTACTATAAGCTTTATCAAAAAGGAAGGTTTTAAGCCTACTCTTAAAATCAGATTGTGTGTCTGCCTCCCGTACTGAGAGTGGAAGATGGTTCCACAGAAAAGGAGCTTGATAGCTTACAAATCTATAGTGTACTCATTTAAGTTTTTCTGTATTTGCAATTATTTTTGGCCTACACTTGGAAATGGCATTCCAGACAAGCAGATTTTATACATTCACAAGTGAGACACACACAGAATCCAAGCACACGTTCTCTAAACTCTTAGACATTTATACATGTATACATGCAAATTACAAAGTCATGTGCACACACACATTAAAATACAGTCACACAATCTACATTTACAATAATGTCACCACATTTTTCCACCACAAGTGTCTGCTCACAACACTGTGTGCTGATGGTTTGTTTTTTTTTAAAGCGTTTATTCTGGTTGTGGAGTTGTTGGCGGAACTGTTGGGCCTCCAGCTGACTCAAGTCTGCCGAGACTGTGATCATGAAGTGAGCTTCTGCTGGTGAGCTTTATTTCATTTATATATTTGTTTGAATGTTACAATGCTTATTTAAGGCAGTTAAGCTAGTCTCAGTTTGGTGAAAGAGAGAAACCGGAATTGAGAAGATTACAGTTAGATTTTTATGTTAGAAAAAATAATATACATATAAATATGTATATATTTCATCTCATGACATTGTTAGATTATTTAGTTTATTTAGTTTATTCTGTATACTTATTGGCATTTTACTATAAAAATAGATTTCACCTCAATATCACATAGTTTTTACATTTGCTCAAACATCTATGCACATGTAACGTGAGTCTGCCTGTAAGGCCAGTTGAGCAGTTATGAGGGACTTTCTCGGTCAGGTGTAATAGAATAAATAGAATAAATAGATAATCTTCATATGACGTTAATATTGAGTCAGCTGAATGGTTACCACTTTGGGTTACCATCTAAAATATATAAAGATATTTAAAACATGTTTCAGGTTTGCAGTTTTTGTGAGTATTAATACCCTTGATATAATTTTGAGTGGATCGGAACTTTCAGTAAATGCTTTGCCTCAAATAGAACGAAGACAAAAAAATATTTTAAATATTTCAATGGTGGGAAAATTGCTTTATCATCCCTCCATAATCTCTGGTTTGGAGGACACGACAGTTGAATTTTCAAGTTGGCAAAAACTGTCAGTGTCATTATCTCTCATCAGATGGAAGGGAAATGGCTCCCACTTCCTGCAGTACTCTTACCAACATTCTCCCATAAGGGGGAGCCATTCAGCCACAGCTGGCAGCTGAGGTATACAATTGATTTGAAGTTACACAGTGGGGATGAATCCATTTTAGATGCTTTCAACAGCACTGCCAATCACAATCATAACATAACATGGGATATTATAAAATTAGATTATTACAAAATACAAGTACATCGCATGACCAATAACCAACTTATGTGTTTATATTTTGATGCAGGAAAAACTGCAATTAAAAAAAAGGTGAGAATAAATGCAACATTATTTGTCGAAAGAAATCCAACAAGGTAGTGATGGAAAAACAATAATCGATCTCCAGGAATAGCAAACCTCTTAAAAACGCAATGAATTTATACAATCTAATCTTCCCAAGCACGTGGTGACAAATTTTGTTACTGTTACTAATAATGACATGGCATTTAACAGCTGCTTCTAGTTCTGCTTTTGCATTGTATAATTACTAACTTCTACCTTACTTCTACAGCTTTGCTACTTCAACTGCTGACTAAATGTACTACCAATATGTCAGTTTAACAGTTTCCCCACTAAAATAACCTGTGGTTAAAGAAGTAAAGCTCTGAAACTAGGAGTCTTCATTTTAAGAAAAATCTCTGAATTCAGTTCATTCAGTTCAATTTATTTCAGTAAAGGTTAAAAGAAGTATTAACAAAATATACCTAAAGTTTAAAACAGCAAAACGTCTTAAGATACATTTTAATGTTGCAGGTTTCAGGCATTAAACATGATTTTGAGCATCTGCCTTCACCAAGTAAGCAATTTAACTTTTCATAGGTGCTCTACTGATGGGTAACTTTAATCAGCACTTGTTATAATTGTGTAATAACAAGAAAACCCCAAAAAAACAATAATAAACCAGTATAAGATGAACCTCGTGGATGGAAAAATGTGATTTCATGTAAAGCCCACTTTGCAGGAAGAGAAAACAACAGAGAAATAAGTTAGATGGCAGACGTTGAGTAACCTCCATTTATAAATATCTATTTATTTTACGTTTAACGTATTTAACAGATTCGAATTTTAAGATTAAAATATGACCTTTAGAAAACTGACGAGATTTACCTAACAGTGGACAGAATCTTATACAGTAGCCATTTTTAATGCCCTAGGCAAGATGTGAGATGTGGCTTGGGTGACAACCACTGCTTAGAAATGCTAAAATCAGAGAAAAAAAAACACACCGACTTACTACACAGTAAAAAAAAAAAAATTAATAAGTTGCTTTACAAAAATTTACAGTCTTGCCAAGCTGTCTTTTGTTTAGCATTTTAATGAAGACACTGCCATGCATGCACCTTTTCTCATCTACTCAACCTAATTTTTGTTTACATAAATCAAACCTGTTTTAAAAAAAATATTTGAATTAATTGGAAAGCCACCATTGTTGATGGGAAAAATTGTTAAAGGTTTTGACAGTTCATTGAATCGTAGCTCTTGTTTCAT
>KV751414.1:258013-276419 GCA_001698575.1 Mola mola
ATATATATATATATATATATATATATATATATATATATATATATATATATATATATATATATATATATATATATATATATATATATATATATATATATATATATATATATATATATATATATATATATATATATATATATATATATATATATATATATATATATATATATATATATATATATATATATATATATATATATATATATATATATATATATATATATATATATATATATATATATATATATATATATATATATATATATATATATATATATATATATATATATATATATATATATATATATATATATATATATATATATATATATATATATATATATATATATATATATATATATATATATATATATATATATATATATATATATATATATATATATATATATATATATATATATATATATATATATATATATATATATATATATATATATATATATATATATATATATATATATATATATATATATATATATATATATATATATATATATATATATATATATATATATATATATATATATATATATATATATATATATATATATATATATATATATATATATATATATATATATATATATATATATATATATATATATATATATATATATATATATATATATATATATATATATATATATATATATATATATATATATATATATATATATATATATATATATATATATATATATATATATATATATATATATATATATATATATATATATATATATATATATATATATATATATATATATATATATATATATATATATATATATATATATATATATATATATATATATATATATATATATATATATATATATATATATATATATATATATATATATATATATATATATATATATATATATATATATATATATATATATATATATATATATATATATATATATATATATATATATATATATATATATATATATATATATATATATATATATATATATATATATATATATATATATATATATATATATATATATATATATATATATATATATATATATATATATATATATATATATATATATATATATATATATATATATATATATATATATATATATATATATATATATATATATATATATATATATATATATATATATATATATATATATATATATATATATATATATATATATATATATATATATATATATATATATATATATATATATATATATATATATATATATATATATATATATATATATATATATATATATATATATATATATATATATATATATATATATATATATATATATATATATATATATATATATATATATATATATATATATATATATATATATATATATATATATATATATATATATATATATATATATATATATATATATATATATATATATATATATATATATATATATATATATATATATATATATATATATATATATATATATATATATATATATATATATATATATATATATATATATATATATATATATATATATATATATATATATATATATATATATATATATATATATATATATATATATATATATATATATATATATATATATATATATATATATATATATATATATATATATATATATATATATATATATATATATATATATATATATATATATATATATATATATATATATATATATATATATATATATATATATATATATATATATATATATATATATATATATATATATATATATATATATATATATATATATATATATATATATATATATATATATATATATATATATATATATATATATATATATATATATATATATATATATATATATATATATATATATATATATATATATATATATATATATATATATATATATATATATATATATATATATATATATATATATATATATATATATATATATATATATATATATATATATATATATATATATATATATATATATATATATATATATATATATATATATATATATATATATATATATATATATATATATATATATATATATATATATATATATATATATATATATATATATATATATATATATATATATATATATATATATATATATGTGTGTGTGTGGTTGAGTGACACAGAGAGAGAGCAAGAGAGAGAGAGAAAGAGCCCCAGAATGTGGCTGTGAATGTGAGTTTGTACAGTTTATAGGTTAGCAGAAGACACAGCATCTCAAGGACATAACTGCAAGATTAAGCGAGTGCAGCATCCCTGTGATTAGCTAAAGAAAACGTTGTAGTTCAGCAACGGAAAACAAAATAGAAGAACATACCTGGTAATCATTCCTGATATATACTCGACTGAAAACAGTACAGAGACAACATATTTAATGTTTTACCTCATTGAGATTATACATTTTTTGTAAAATGTGACAACTGCGTATGAGTTTATTTGCCAGCAGCACGTTGTTGGTGTGTTGCTGATAGGGCAACAAAAGTCTTCCAAAAACACCTGTTGGAACATTCCACAGATCCGCGGGTTCATTAGTATCAGGCAAGCGACGATGAAGCGAGGTTCACTGCAAATACAGACGTGAGTGTAAAGAGCACTACTAGATCGACTTGGGACTCTTCAGAATAAAGAAACGCAGTTTATCGACGCACAATGGAAAGACCCAACCGTAGAAAAGCAACTTTGTCTCCAGTTCATCCAAGGTGGACTCACGCCAGTTTGTTTCTGGAACTCATTGACATCATGTCCTGAGGGCTAAAGATGTGAAAATACCATTCGGATGTGCACCAGTGTTTTGTCAAATATTGGGGTCTATAAGTGCCCATGAAATGGGTTACACACGCAAGGGTACTTGAAGGTTTTGGAGCAACCTGTTGCCCTCCCCACAACCTCTTCTGGGACATCCCAGCCTACTTCAGTGAAATGATGCTCAGGCGAATTGTGCATACGTAACAACAGCCTGGCAAGAGTTGTCCATAAACTGGCCCAGCTGCAGTTTAGACCTGATGAAGTGACATGTTATGAATCCCTGGACCTTTAAGCAACTGAAAGCATGCAAGAATAAGAAAAATGTCAACATTCTCAGACATTACAGAGTGTTTTGTAAAAGGAAACAAGTGTTAAAGGAAAATTCAGATTTTTTTTTTTTTTTTTTTTTTTAATCTAAGTCCTTTTCTCTGATCTGTGGGGGTTGAAGAATTCAAGAAAAACTTTTCTTTCTTTTTTGCCACTGACTGCACGCAGAATTTTATTATGAGTGGTGATGTGACCTCAAATCAGTGTCACGATTAATTAAACAGTTTACCTCAAACATGGTCGACGAGCAATTATTTGCACTGAGCTCTGAACTGTTCATATTTGATGAGGGTGTTCCGACGGAATCATGTGACTACAAACATAATGAGATGTTTGTAAGGGGACAGCACCTGAGCGCACACTGGGGAAACTATGAGCAGGGTTTCAAGAAACAAGTAATGGTAATAATCGTCATGGGCAAGATAACATCAGCTGGAGGTTCTTCATATCGGCTTTGATTTATTACCCAGCCCTAATTGCAATGCTCCGGTGACATGAAGTAGATACCTACAGCGCCTCATCTTTCTCAAACATCTGAAAGCGGTGGAAAGCAGCCAGTTGGACTGTTTTGGGCAACTGTTTGCGCCTCTGGAGCTTGCCAGCGACAGGAAGCAGAAACATTCATTTCCCACATTATCTTTAAAGTTATTGATTCAAAAACATGCGCAGGCTTTTCCACTGTAGGTATTTAATCCATGTTACCGGACACCCACAGTTACATTTTAAGTGTAGCTAGTGGCGAAAGAAGCGATATATTTCTGAAGTCGTGCCGCATGCCAAATTCCATACTTGAGTCATTTTGAAAAATTCTTGACCATCCTAGATAAAGAAATTGGTTGAAACGTACTGGAGTTCCTTATCTCTCTACTGTGTTCGTGCCAATATACGGCCGGCCAATAATTGCTGCGTTTCTTTGTTTTTATACAAAACAGCTCAGCTTTTGCCAAAATTGGGATGCTTATAACAAGAAAGTGCAGAACAGAAGTACCAGAGATGCATACGGTGGTTGGGAACTGTGTTGCCATTACATAGATTATCCACTAGAGATGACTGCCAGGTTCCTCACTACTTTGCTGCCTGAGGCTTTTGTTTAAACACATAAATAAAGGACTGTTATTAAAAAATAGATGCTCAGCTTTTGTGTTTAAAGGCTTATATTACTGCATCTCTTCGACACTCGTTGGTCCTAGAAATTGGTATCATGAGCAATCCAATACCACACAAATGTGCTGCAACAGGACTCTACTGGTTAATGATAAAATTGCAGCACGATCAATAAAGAAAAAAACGGCTTTATATGCCCTCGAGTGCACTGTAATCCCCGGCAGAAACATTTTTAAGTGTGTAACAGTTGAGCTTTTGTCTCCAGCGGGATATAACTTGGCTGCAGCCTGAGGAATAAGAGGCCCCTTGTAACCTAATCGATTGGCGAGCAGAGAGGCAGACTGGGTCCCCGCTCTGAGATCGGTGTCTGTGTGTCAGGGCAACTTCCCAGAATAGCAACTCGTCTGCTGCTGTGCTCTGGAGATGGAGGAGGAAGTCGCCGGTGGATTCAACAACTGTTGCTTTCGCTGCTGCTGCTGCTGCTGCTGCTGCTGCTGCTGCGGAAACAAAACTCCCTCCAGTCCGCGCTGCGAGGGGCACGTCGGGCTACAATGATACCCGTTCCGAGCCGAGACGTTCACCCGGGATCCGTGCACAAGTTGGCGGGATTGTATGAAGTCCTGCGCGTTTAAGGTAAACGAAGAGAGCGCGGCGGAGACACGCGAGTGCGCCAATCGCTTTCCTGTAATTGCGCTTAATCAGTCGATCTGTCGCGGCTTTAAAATGTCCAATACATGCACTATTATTCGACTACGAGCTGCTGGGGGAGCATGTCTGCGGCAAAGGCAGACAAGGAGCGCCTGTCTAATGAATGGGAAGCCAGACGGACTCCAATGCACAATGCGGTGATCGGGTAACCTGTTGAATTGCAGCTGTCTGACAGCTCCAAGGCAACACGGCCGGCAAAAACAGAAAAAAAAAAATCAACCAAAAAACAGGAGCAATACTAGCGCAATGACAATAAAACCGGCTCATTCACGCGTCTGCAAGCTGCTTTTTTTTTTTTTTGCCGTATTTGCACTGTTGCCTGGGAGGTAAACGCGTCCTGTCATCAACTGCAAAATAGACTTTCTTCAAATTGTTCCTGCAGATTTTTTTGTTCTATTTTTTTTTTCATTTAATTGAACTACTCGGGAGTTACGTTTTCCATATCAGGCCTATCAGGAAGTCGTGACAAAAGTGACCTATGAATTAATATCCGGGGGATGATTCTGCGATATATTTACAATCTCGATATTCCTCTTTTTGACAGTGGCTTTGCGGAGGGAGGGCCGTGCGTTCACACTGCCACCACAGCACAGTATTCCCGGCACTTTGGGCGAGAACGCCCGAGCCTCCGCCGGCCTGTGGCCACACGTGGATCTCCAAGTCCTCTGGTGCTCGAAAACAGCGTGGCTGCTCCCTGCCGCTATGGCTAATTCCTTAGGAACCGGTGGATCCAGTTTGATCCATCCCTCTCTTTCTCTCCTTTACAAACCGGGCGAGTAGTTCCCGTCGGTGTTCCTGCGCTGGAGGTGGCCCGCGGACGGCTCGGACGGCTCGGACGGCTCGGACGGGCTATGCTCGGTCTTCGGTGTGCGTCCGGTGTGCGCACAGCTCCACGGGACGCGTTTGAACGCGGGGAAACTCGACGGGACGCGCGCGCGAGAGGCTTTGACGCAGCCACCTGTGAGCGGTGGATGCTCGCCTCCGGAACTTTTCTCAGCCTGCCGACACTTTTTACAACACGTCCATCATCTGGCCATTGTGCTGTTTTCGAAACATGTCGGAAAGTTTGTTTTCTTTCGTACATTTGTGAGAGCAAGCTGGAAGAAATAGATAATTTTTGTGCCTTTTTTTGTATCTTTGAAAAAGAGGTGGAGACATCTTACCACCCCTCCCTCCGTCCTTGACTGAAATTTCCAACTAATTTTGCACAGGGGAGACATTTTAAGGTAACTATATAAATGCGCTTTATGTTCCCTTTCTTACTTTCTTGTTTTGCTTTCTTGTCAGTTTTGTCTGCCCTATTCTAAAATGAGTGCAAGAGACCCTTCATGTAGCCACAGAGGATAAATTAACTCCATGGAGATATAAAACAAAAGAAAAGAAAAGAAAAGAAAAGAAAATGCAGCAGGTTCAGAGACAGATTGCCATCATCTTTTATTTTTTATCTAAAACCGTATTCGAAAACACAAAAACATTTTGAGGTTTTATTCTCTAAATGAGGATTAAGCATTATTTTTAAGGAAGCCAGCAGTCATGCTTTTTAATGATATGCGACTCAGTATTTAATTGAATTGGAATAAACTTTAATACAAACCTGTAATGCATCGTCATTATAATATACTGTGGATTTAAATTTGGACAATGATAGCGATGGGTTGAGGGATCAAGAAGGACCCACTTTGACACTAAAAAAAATGCTAAAATGCTATCAACTTAAGGAGGAACAAATTATTTCTAACTTCGACCAAGAAGCCTTAAGACATCACGTATCATCAGCTTGCCCAGCATGTTCATGTGTAATATTTGTACAGTTGAATTCTTTGAATTTTAGTGCATTATTTTTTTCCTTGCAATTGATCGTGAAACCATGTCTGCCTCTAAAGAGAGAATGATATTAGGTTTGTATGATCATGTGAAAATGTTTACATAAACCTGTTGAAAATGTAGAGACCCTGGCAGATATATTTCTATAATGGACAAGAACATTTAACATTCACCTAATATGTGGCTGCTCATATCTTTTAACAGCTAATGGGGACGCTTGCTAAATGTATATGACAACATAGCTGTTAAGGAAACTGCACAGACAAAACTCTGTATCATAGTGCATCTCTCTACCACTGTGGAAACTGTGCTCCTACAACCTCTTATCTGACTAAAATCTAGGTGTTAATATGATTTTAAACTACCCGATAGTAGGTGAGTGTTGTTTTAATGGTTATTTCTGCTCATATAAATTATATTGTGCACCTATTTATTTTAACCGAGCAGGGAAGCACAGACTTTGAAAAATCCTTTGTGTTCTAAGTATGTAAAAGTCATAGTAACATTACATTTTGTTGCCCGCAGTACTCCCAAAGCACCTGAAATGGATCCTCCTGATGTCTTCTTTACCAGTAAGTCCTCATTTTTCTTGCACCCTACCTTCAGTTCACAGTAATGCTCAGCGCCTCATCATTTGGGACATTTGGTTTTTATGCAGTGGATTGTGGTCTGTGTCTCGCTGTATTAACTGTGGTGATAAATATAACACAATTACCTAATTTTGACTTTCACATCCAAATTTTTGATGCTGATATAAAAAGACAACATATATTGCAATCAGAAGTCTATAAACATCTCTAGGGATTCTCCCTCGCTGCCATCCTTTTCCTGTTCACCTCTGAAAGGTAGAGAAAACGATGCATTAGCGACATCCTGTTGAATGCAGCAGATACTGGATATGCACTTTGTGGTGAACCATTGCCCTTTGCTGGTTTCCTTTGGGCAGGTCTCTTGAACATCTTACCATCCTGCCTTGTATTTTGTTCTGACACTCAGATCTGAAAACATGTTGCATGTCGTTTGTGACATCAGTGGGGATTTTAGGTCTCCAGTGGGCTTTTATGCTGAAAGGAACACTTGGCAGGTGGAGTCGGGGTGGGGGTGGAAGAACAAATGGAGGCTCTACCTCTTCTTGTCCATCTGTGGGTCGCTTCTGAAATGATAGCTTTGGAACAAAACGACGTAGCAGTCTGTTCCGTTTGCGCAAATCTGCAGAACACATACCCTCTTTGTGGAACGCACCAGTTTGCATCCTGATTTTTCTGATTTCTTTTACTATGGTACTGCTGACGAGGAGACAATATTTAGGTCACACATTGTACAACATGTACACGCTCATCATAATGTTGCATCGCAAAACTCTACCGTGCCCTATTGCACGCAACTGTATAACTTTGTTCATCATGATTTAACACATAAACACAGTCTTCCATATGCAGGGTCTTACAGTAAGAGGTCTTTCATACACACCCGTGTTGACAATTGCTGTTTTATGATCACACAACACGACGCGCCCCAAACACAGCCACACTAAGCGTCTGTAGCGTCGTTACATCGACTGTTTGGAACAAATGTACAAAGTAAAACAATCATTGGTCAAACCTGCACAAGTAAACCGCGTGGAGACAAATTTGTCTTTCACACACCGCACATAGTGGAAAATAGTGATGTGTACTGTTCTCACTCACATATACTATAGATACTATCATTATTTATAGGCCTATGTAAGCGAGAATAATAGTATCTATGAATCAGAATGGTAGTACGAGACATAAAGCCTGCCAGTGTACATTTTTATGTGACTGACAATATTTGCTGATCCATTGCCTAAATTGGTAAGAGCGAAGGTGTGAGGAAGAAGAGAAGTTAATCCTTCCAAACAAAGTCAGAGCTTTCTAGTGTAGCAATAAAACATGGCACAGTGTGTAATAATCAGACACCAATAATTGTTTAGCTTCCTTCCTGTTGAACCAAACAACAAATCCGTTTTATATATACACTTGGCTGACCAATAATATTGCTAACCACATTTGCTGTCGTAGTCACAGTCAGAGTAGCTATGTTTTTCATATACAACTCGCTGCCTTTATCAATGACAGACACCATCAAATCATTCTCTTACTTTAATTATTCCACTGTCTCTTAGACACATCATTCTCTGTCACAAAAGTACCCGTGTTAGAGAAACATCAACAATAGCAACTCATTCACACGCACTTCCATGTTATTGTTCTTGTCATTTTCCCCTTAGAAAAAAAACCTATATTGGCAATGTCTCTCTCTCTCTCTCTCTCTCTCTCTCTCTCTCTCACGCTTTCTTTACCACTCAAAAACACGCCAAATCTATCAAAAGTGATCAAGCACAATTACAAATTTGTTTCTACAAGAAAAAAAAACAATGGGAGGAAGTCGCAGGTTGTGTCATTTGCTTGTGCTCTACATTGTGCAGTTATTTCATGTGGTTGTTTCTTCCAGGATTTTTAATGATCACATTCAAATGTTTGTTAGATCACAGTTCAATACAGTTTTAACAATTAACCTTTAACAGGATTTACAATATAAGAATTAGCAAAACCAGCAAATGGCTTATTCTACATACACATACTTTACAACACGCAGTAATACAATAGTACACCCTGAATCATATGAATACGTAAATAACCCATAAACATATTCCTTACATTAGTGAATATTAATGTGCTTTTCAATAATGAGTTTTTTCCTTTTTTTTTTGGAGAGGGGGGCTGCACCTATAGAAGTAATATTCAGTCTTATGGCATACTTGAGGTAAATGTAAGGTATTTTAATATTCATGTCTATTACAGAAATTTCTAGCATCCCCTTATATTGGAAATCAGAAAAAAATAATAAAAAAAGCTGTTGCATCTTGAACGTGCAGTGCATTCTCTCTTCACACGTGTAGGCCACACCTCAGCCAACACAACTGCACCACTATGTGTTATTCACCACTAAATAAATATTTTATGTTCATTTATGATATTAAGTCAATCTTAGAGATAGATAGTAGCCTAAAGCGAAGTGCAAATTGCGTATCGTCTGCTAGTTTTTGCTCACTAGTTGTTATTATGACTGGACGTTTTAGGAGAGTTTTAATGTATGTATTTTCGAGCACTGGCAATAAATGAACCAGCTCATTTAACTGAAGTTATCCTCAAATAGATTGTTAAATAGTTGAGTTTTCATTTTTCGTAGATGAGTATTTTGATTTTGTCTCGCTTATATCGAGGTAATCTGTATTTCTGTTTTGTTGCTATTTGTCATAAATTTCTGTTTCCGGAGTTTCCACCATGAACATTCCCAGAACCAACCAACACAACTCATTTTTTACTTTGCCATATTATTATAATTCCAGCGCAGTGAATCTTCAGATGATCAGATCTATGGTCCTATTAGTAAATTGAATTATATTTTCTTGATTGGTTGTCGTGCACAGTAATCTGAGGGAAAACATTTTCTATCTGCAGAAGTGGAGAGTGCCAGGTTTCTTTTGATCACACCCACGCATGCTAATGTCATATATTACCACAATTGGAACTGTGGTTTGTTCAGTTATTCTTATGAAATAAGGGGTACACACGTGGTGAAACTGTATTAATCTTTTCATAAGCGACATGTAAGACTAGTACTGCATTACAATATCATAGATTTTATCAAAAATGTCTTTGTGTGCTGGGTCAGTGATGTGATGTGTGTGTGTGTGTGTTTGTGACATGAGACTGGGTGTTAAGGAACTTTAGGGTTTGACAGGAAAAACCAGCTCTCATACAGTGTGTATCCAGCAAGCCTGAAAGGAGGGCCGCATAACTTCGGAAAAAGAATCTTATTCAGTTCTTGAAGCAGGTGGTGCCTTTTTCAATGCAGCTATATTGTGCATTATATTCATATTCTGCCAAGCAGAAGCAGACAAATGGATTTCTAATTTAATTTGAGTTTTGCTTGTTATTGTGTACTGCTCCTGAAACTACATTTGTAATTGCTCCTGCCTTCTTCTGAAGAAGTTAGACCAGGTGTCGTGTCGACCCTTTTAGATTCCTGGTTAGAGGATAACTCTAATTTAGGAGCTATACAGCCACATGTCCGTTCTGAAGTCAGTTATTACACCTACAAGTTTCACATGTACACATTTTTTCCTTTCCATTTGCCACAACATTGAATGGTCCCTGTTACTGTATTACTCACAATGACTTTTCCCCTGACACATCAAGTCATTGATTCTCATCTCACTATTTTTACAAGATTGATTCAGCAAAGGCGGGGCACCAACGGAGAACCTTCAGTCCGCGCAAACTTATGTTGCGGTCCCGGTAAAATTGACTGCGTGCAGCTGATGAACATAATATAGTGTGACTTCAACCTTTTGGCGATAGTGAAGCAGTTTATGTTGACACTTCATTGTTTTTATGAATAACTGTAATGGAGCATTTTAACCCAGGCAATTAAACAAATTCAAGCTTGAGAAAATCTACCCACAGATGCCAACGTCTGCTTCGGTAATGGAAAATCCTTCATGACAAATCTGGGCCACTCCTATCTCCAGGACAGCATTGCCAAGGGAGAGACAGTGTCGGTCACCTGAGATTTTCTCTAACCCCAACTTTTGCAACCCGAGCCCAAGCCCAGGGATTGTGTCATGGGCAGTCTCTCCCTGCATGCTCCGATTAGTTAGGGTGCCACTACAATGGAACAACATCCCAGAAAAGGCTGTCAAACTAAGGGGAGCTGTCACAGCAGAGAAAACATCTGAGACATGTACGAGGGGATCTTTGCACACATATTCAGCAATTTCATATTGGCACGGTGCAGCACGTCCCTTTGATTTTTAAGTGAGCTTTTTTAGCTATTGTTATATAAATTTTAAAAGCATGTAGCAGTCTGGTGTCATCATAGATGCTTGTTTCGTCGCGGTTGTCTGTATGCTTGAGGAAATCTTAGTGCCGGGCATGACTGATGTCTCACTGTGGTTCCTAAGGGATCCGACACCTGGGTCAGCAGGGGTGTTTACCTGTTGCCAATGCATTGTTCCAGTGACCCTGACGGGGCCTGAGTGTAAGGGGATAAGGGATTGGTTTGCTCTCCTCTGAGTGGACCCAGGGCTATCCATAGCCTTGGTTCTGTACAGTCTGCTGAGAGGATGCAATGTGATCCTCACTTACTGGACTCTCAGATCCCACAAATGCACGAAGACAGTTTAGTTAGTTGTTGTGTGCATTCTGTGCGATGACCTCCTCAGTGACCATTCAAGTTAGGGCTACAAAACATTTAAGAAGAAGGGAATCAAATTAATGTTTTGAACCTTTTACTCATGTAGATCAGTGATTTATGTTTACAAGTATGAATTCCTATGTATTTGAATACTGACTAGACCAAAATATTTTGCATCTATTTTGCTCCCTCACTGAATTTTGAGCATCATTTTTTTTTCTTCATTTGAAACTATTTCATGAGTAATAATCATTCAATAATAAATATAAAGCATGTGTAACATTTTTCTGTGACATTTTTCCAGCATTTCCAACAGTGTATTTAGTGTAGTACAGTATTGTACAGTACAATTAAGATTCTTTTTGTCTCCCAGGTAACGGCAAATGCTCTCCTGGTGAAGAGAACTCGAAAATGTTGGCAGATATGTCAACACCTAATGGACAGGCAGTTCCTCAGGGTCCTAAGTCCCCCAGTGGTAAGAGCTTGAGAGATACACGTTTCTGCAGACTGCCACACGCTTAATGATTAGAAACTGTAGAAAAGCCTATACACATGTAGAAATCAATGCTGGACAATCCAGCATGAGTCTTTTGGCCTCTAGCATTTTGCTTAACCCAGGTGACAAGCAGTAACATTGGGGTGTAGTGCATTTTATCAGTGACTGATTCAGATTACAGTGATGCTAACCTGAACCGATACTGAATTCATCCTTAATCTAAGTGCATATCTGTAACCAATATAGCCTGGAGGGTAGCCAACACCATGCTCTTTATAAAAGGTACTTAAGTAAAACTAAATCAAAAAAAGCAAAATCATTTAATTGCAGTAACTTGAGTACTCGGAAGTGCAATCCGAAGAATCTGCAATCTGAGAATTTACAAAAAAATTGAAGAGCTTTTTAACATCTGACGTTCTGTAACTTGCATCGTATCACATGGCTATGGCTTTTCTCTTACCCAGAGGTGCTGCTTGGTTCACTTCAGTCTATCGACCTGATCCCTCAGATTAACTCTAGCGTTGTCACTGTAATGCAAAAAAAGTATGAAAAGGGGAAACTAAGCAAGACGATGCAGCCAGGTGAGAAAAAAGGCATAAGAGATACAAAAGTTTGGAGATACAGGGAGGCAGATTCTGCCAAGGTCTTTACAAGGAGATACTTTCCACTGATAGGAGCTATTTTTCCTTCTGGAAACAGCCTAGCATGATTTGCTATGAGGTTTTATTACAAAAGAAGGGCTACATCACATCATCCGTGCAGCAGTTTTCTGTGTATTGTGCACTGCCTGGTAATAAAAGAAGTATAGAATTGCTCCTTTGGAGCTAGGTGACAGTTTGGGAGTGATGGAATGTCTTCATGCATCTAGAATCTATGGCATTGGTTGAAGTCAGACACACTGCACATTGTATCCTGACGAGGATGGAAAACTGCATCTCAAGGATTTTCATCAGTGCTTTTACAAATGCTTCTCTTAGGTGTATCCTTATCTGACCACTCTGTGCATTCCACTCTACCACAGGGAAGAGACAGATGTAAAGATGTAAGAAGCTGAATAGCAAGGACGTTCAGGTCTGCTCCGTGTTGCCAGGATACTGGCAACGATTGCAATGTGGCTATTAGGATAGTTCTTTTCTTTTTTTTTTTTTCCTTTTTCTTTTCTATACAAACTCTGGCACTGGAAACAGACAGTATCCGATTAAAGAAAGCAGTTGCTTCGTAATGAGATTGTGATGAGACTTCTCATAGTATTAATGTTGTCTTGATGTATTTTACTACCCTCTGAGAGCTAAGTGGATGTAGTTTCAAAGCCTGAGGGGGCAGTTGATGGATGCAGTCATATGGGAGGCTTTAGTAAGACAACCACATATGCTCACATTGTGATTACTGCCCCAGTAAATCCCAAAACAGGGTCATCAGGATCAGTAAATTATGTCTGAATAGTGCCCAAAATTTCTTGCTCAGTTCCTTGTAGATTCAGGGAAACTGTCACAGCTGCAGCAAAACAAAAACACTTTTAGCGTCATTGCACTTTGCAGCAGAGAATCTCAACTTTCCAACACGATCGCTGTGTGAGGTGTGCAAATGATTTTGGTATTGTTCAAAAATGACAAATGCAAGGCTTCAACCAGCAGCGCAAGGAAACTTTTAATGAAATACTATGGTCTCATATTCAACTTGATTGTGTTAAAGTTGATATTAGAGCTGGAATGAGTTATCGATTAGTCAATTGAAAGAAAATGAATCAACAGGTGTTCCGATTAGAATGCAACCAATATGAAATTTTTACATCCAATACTGATGCCAGGGAGTAGATAAGTTTCTATGACAGATATTTGTCGATAATCACAATTTTTTATTAATGTATTAATAACATATAAGCCGATACATTTGTGATAGGCCTATATCGACTCATAATATCGGCTAAACTGATCGTTAGAGCTGTAGTTTTGATAATTGAATAGATGTTTAAGTCTTGTTTTGAGCAAAATAATTAGTCATTTGTTGATTCTAGGTTTTCTTTGTCATTTCTGGCAGTAAACAAAGATTCTTTGGAATTTTACTTATTGGTTGGAAGACAGAAACATTTTGAAGACGTCACTTTGGGGTGTGAAAAATGTGATAAGTATTATTATTTGGACAATTTATAGAATAAATGATTAATTGATTAAATGTGAAAATAATGGTTGTTGCAGCTCTAGTTGACATAGCAGCTTTATGTCGACGGCTGGGGATTGACAGGCTAAAGCTGCTGTCTCTGTCCAAAGATGCTGCTGCTACATTTACATCTACATCTATCCTGAACCGACACATCCCTTGTGTGTTAGATAAAATGTACAAAATACACACTAATACTTTGGGCTTTTGCGGAGTATGTTTTTTAAACCCACTAATTATTTTAGCACAACACTGCAGGCAAATGGAATGAGGTGTAGCTCTGTCTGTTGTTTTTTTGTTTCTCTCCTCTGGCTCATTGGATTTTTGGTACAAGTATTACTAATTGCTGGTTACTGGAGACTGCAGACGGTGAATAGTTTCCAACCACCCACACGCAATTAAACAGAATTCCTTTTTGCCTTTGTCATCCAGCCAATCCATCCCAGTGGTTGTCAGGTGTAAGCAACAGGGCTTCTGACACTCCCTATCTCCTCAGGGACAGCCAGGAACCAGACCAGCCTGTTTCTCCCTCTTTCATGCTCTCTCTCTCTCTCTCTCTCTCTCTCAGCAACGTGTCTGTTCATCCTGACGCTTTCTATGACTACGACCACAACTATCCCACTTAAATCACCCCACCTACATTGCAGATCAACTCATGATAGATTTAGTTGTACTTTGTGTAATTATATTACTCATTTTATGGTAATATCTTTGATCAATTGGTGCATCTCATTGCCAAGCTAGACCACACAGTTGGTGTAGAGATTGTTTTTTTTTTTCTTTAATGGTACTAATTGCATTTAGGGTTTTTCCAGACAACCTGTATTTGAATATAATCCTGTAAAGATCTGCAACTCAGGAGTTTTACTTTTGTTTTACAGAACTGACAATTAAGCAAGAGGAAGACACCAGAGAGGAGGCTGACAACAGAAGCCCAGTGCTTGAAGAAGTGGGCCAAACAGGAGAGGAGGACGTGGCATTAGAGGAGTCCATGACTGGCAGCCCAAACAACGCGCATGATAGATTGTCAGGACCAAATGTGACAGCCGATGCAGGCAATCGACAACCAAATGGTAACAATGACTGTATTTCCAAATGTCCTGAATAGTATGCAACAATAAGTGTTGACAATTATTACATGAACATTTTTATGCAACATTTTGACATTTCATTACATATAAAATTTGTGTTCTACAGTGGGTGTAGAGTACTTTAGTTCCTTTTTTTTTTTTTGTATGTTTGTTTTTTTGTTTATTTGTTCGGTTGTTTCTGTTGTGTCTTGTTGAAAGGCAAAAGCTTACCTTGGACTTATTATCTGGGAAAAAAAGTATCCTTGGAATCCCCCACAACCTGTTCCAACTGACACCATGACTGCCAGTTGTCATAGCATTAGGATCGTATTTCTCTTTTCCAACTGTCTGCATATCTAAAGGCGCAAAGATGCAAAGTCTGTACTTTATAAGAGAAGAGAAAATCAGACTATATAAATTCCATGATACACTTGGTTAAGGGACAGACACATGCACACTGCCATTCAATGAAAAGTCAAATATTTTTTAATACCACTGAAGTACCACTACTGCAGACATGGAGATGGAGAATCACTTATGACATGTACATGACTGCTGTACCTGAGCAAAACTATTCTTTCCTGTCATAGAGAAAACAAGGTTGTTATTACATTTAGACATTAAGCTGGACAAGTGTCTTGTTTCTTGATTGCCCTTAGCAGCTACAGAAGTACATCAAGAATTGTTGTGTGAGGACTATTTGATAGATGTCAATTTTAATTCCTAAAACAAAAAAAAAGCTGTCAGTTTTTAGAGACAAGAAGTGCTTGCAGGGTTCATGATGCTGTCTAAAAACATCTTCCACAATGAGTGTGCTATTGACTTCCTGTGTCTGACTTTATCAGGTGACAGGCCATTCCAGTGCAACCAGTGTGGCGTCTCGTTCACCCAGAAAGGAAACCTGCTGCGACACATCAAGCTGCACACAGGCGAAAAACCCTTCAAATGCCCCTTCTGCAGCTACGCCTGCCGGCGACGCGATGCCCTCACTGGTCATTTGCGCACTCATGCTGGTATGACTCCTGATCACCCTCCTCGTTTCCTTTTCTTACTCATACACTGGTATTACCCGGAACAGATTTCTTTCCTTCTTTAAACAGAAGTGTTTGCAGAGATCAAAACAATCTGCCCGCAATTAAGTTAGTGTTGATTTAGCTGTAGTCATTTCAAGAGATTCATTTAAATATTTGAAGCCTTCTGAAATATTTTCTCCTAACTTTTGTTACATGTCCACACTTAATTATCCTACTCATTATCCCACGTCAGTGTACCTTTGCTCCGTCTCGTTCCTTCTCTGACATTTCACCTCTGTCTAGGCAGCTCTACCATACCCAAAGTTCTGTTTACAACTACTAAAAGCAAACTGGCTAAGAATTTAAGAAACTGAACTATTTGCTATATTTCTACCAGACTGTTTGTCATTCCATGTGCTCTGCTCAGATTCGATACTATAGACACGCTGGACCTACACGCACACGCCCTAATGATCCTTAATCCTTCCATGCCCGCTTTCTCAGCCGTGGGACTTACCTACATTTAATGTCAAAACAGTAAGACAACTGAAAGTATTAAACTACAGGCCAGTACAGCTCATGTGACATGCACAAAATTAGCACACTTCAGATGTTGAGCTGACTGACAGGGTTCTTTTCTCTCTCTCTCTCTCTATGATTAAAATCATTTTAAACACATCCAAAAGGGACAAATTAATGAACACAGTGCAAATTAACTCGGCAGGGTGAGTTAATGATCAAAACCCTGTCTCACCTGAATGCAGCTATATGCGACACTTTGTCTGCTTTGACGTGATCAGTGAGCTCACGCATGTGAAACAGTCTCGGGGTTGAGAATCTCTGTTGATGCATCATTGTTCTTCAAGAGTTTCACATCTACCGCACTGCTGAGAATGATCCCTCACGTGTTGCGGTGACAAGACAGCCTAAAAAAGTTTCTGCTAGTTCAGATAATATCCAGACATCAGCTCCCTTTGGATTTTTTTCAGCGAGGGAGCTGATTATGCCTGTTTCTGCTTTGTGCTGCTGCACTCCTCCGGTATTCCGGGTTTCGGTGACGACCGCACGGTGGGTTTTGTAGATAATCCCCAAAACTGCTTTTCAGATACGGCTGAGATGGACCGCTGTCTTTTTTTGCCCAGGTCAGTTCTGGAAGGCCCACAGTGAGTCAGGTTCTCGCAGCTACAGCAAGCTCACCGGTGTCACACCCTCATGCCCCCGACCCATTTCCTCTCCCTTTATTGTGGCGGGTCTGAAGGTGCTGTTGCCCCAGTATTGCGACTTCTGGATTTCTGGGTGGTGGTAGGGATGGTGGATGGGTCAAACAAACACTGGACCTCGACCCAGGTCACTGGGGTTTAGGTCATGCATCCCAATGTTGATGTTGACTGTTGGTCGACTCATAGTGAAGTAGGCAACATGACTAAGCTGATTTTTACCCAGACAATGACATTTGCTTCCTTTTTGATCTAAAAAGGACATCATATGCGTAAACATAACCAAACTGCGACTATAGGTCATGCGACCAAGACAACTAATATCACAAGGCGAAAGTCACCTGTTGTTTCCTCCATATCTAAAACTTGTAAATGTAGACATCAGTAAATGTCAGGCGAAAATTTGAAAGAGCACGAAATGACAAGCAAAGTGGCATTCTATTCAAATGCCAACCCATGATATACTGTTTTGTAGCAACCTTAAA
>KV751414.1:277948-310000 GCA_001698575.1 Mola mola
CCTGCAGACAAAGCTACCCACACTTGAAATAATACCGAAACTTTTCGCTATAAAAAAAAAAAAACAAACAAAAAAAAACTCATAATGACAACGATAATGAACTGTAGTTTGGAGTTCAACCAGTTCAGTCTCATTCATAGACCACAAGAATACAATCAATGACACACACAGCAGAAAACCTGTTACCATTCCTCATGATTCACTCTAAAAAGTGTCAACTGATGCAAGAATGGCCATGTCATTCCGTAACCAGTGGGATGTTTTTCACCCGCGCAAATCATACAAGTAATACTCAAATAAAGAACTTGTTTTTATTATAGAACATGTTAAGTGATTGAAAAGAAGAAACTCAACATCCCTTTATGTGGGAAGACGAGTTGTTATGTTCACGTGTGAAGTATCACCTCCAAATGTGCGTGTGTGTGTGTGTGTGTGTGTGTGTGCGTGTCCACACCTCAAACTGAAATGCCCTGCTATAAGTATGAGAGCAGGGCCAAGCGTACATTTTCTTGACGACAAGTTCGCTGTACAATAGCTGCCGCACTCATGCCAGTGAATCTCTTACTTCATCATCAAGCTTATGGTGGTGTTTGGGTCACATGGGTTTGCTTGCGTCGCCCCTAGCGACGCTAGTTTTGAGAATACTCTGTCACAGGTTATGGACCTATTTCCACAGCACCGTCCCCCAGCGTAGGATTTTAACTTTGATTGAGTGTGTTGCACTTCAAGTTTTACACATTTTCACTTCAGATTTTGACCTTAATATGGAAAGAGTTCATGCAGTTCCATTGCATAAAGCAGGTTATGCAAGTGTCACTGGCTTATGTCCGGTGTGGATACATCTATTTCTCAAATCTTCAATCAACTCAAAACTAGTTTACATACATGGATGCATAATGTCTTTCAGCCTTAGTAGCCACACTTGTATCTTGTATGGATGGAAGCGATAGATGGGCTGATGGCCTGACCTAGATGTAAAGTGTTCATCTTTCCACTTGTCTAGGCAAGAAGGAATTGAAAAGAAAAAGTATAAATGGCACGATGAATCACTCTCCACCTCCATAGCAGTTTAACAGTGGAGTTGGTTTCCTACCACCACCATGGGATGCATGATCAACTCTGCTATTCACTCAAACGTAGACCAAACCCCCACTGCTGTGGGAGTTCTGTCTATGTTTCAGAGACCGCTTTCTATTGGCGCCCACAGCTCATCTGGCAGCAGTTGTATGGAATCCTCACACTAGTAGAGGAACATCCATGATCTCAGAAGGTAGTTTGTTTCTGCTACTCACCGTTCACACTATTTACTACTACACATACCCTGCACACTGCCGCAGGCTACACTATCTCATTGGATGCTACTCCCTTTGTCTGCACAGCAGTGGATAAACTTAATATTTGTTCCATTAAATGTCTTTACAGTTGGCAAACCTCACAAGTGTAACTACTGTGGACGGAGCTACAAACAGCGAACCTCTCTGGAAGAACATAAGGAGCGTTGCCATAATTACCTGCAGGGTATCAGCCTGGATCCGGCTGTCAAGACTGGCCCTTACGCAGGTAAATAGTTTTGCTAAGACTAAAACTAGGAAAATGAAGCTGGACAGATGTATAAGAGAAATATAGCACAATGACATTCAGTTGTGAAGCTGGCTATCAGTATTCTTGTACACAATGTGAATTATTAATTCATTGGAATTAATACAATTGTTCTAGTATGGAAGGAGTATTAAATTTAAAAAAATGATATAAAGGACAAATTGCTACATTAATGTTGTATTTATTCAAGGTATTTTTCAGTCTTATGAGTTTCATTTATATTTTCAAAAATATGTACAACAATATAAATTATCACTTAATTGCTATAACAGTTGATTATTTCAGTCCTTTAAAATTAACACACACACACACACACACACACACACACACACACACACACACACACACACACACACAAACTATGTGATCAAAAAAAAAATGGCATAAAACTAAACTGAAGTTTGGTTACTTTTTAGGCTATTATGAAAAAAAACCCCAACATAATTGTAAAGTTCTTATTGAAGTTTCATGTTCCAACAAAAGTGATATGTGATGTTTGTTAATGTTAATTTTCAATGATAAGAAGTCATTATACGCAGCATTTATTCTCGCCTTTTCTAACCTCTGTCCTTACCATTAAACATAAACTCAAGGTGAGGCGCCTGCAGAGCCGCGGCCCATGGCGGAGCCCAACACCATGGCCTCATTTGATCGGCCACCCGTTATTGAAAGGCTGCACAACAATGTGGGCAAGAGAAAAAGCACCACACCCCAGAAATTTGTGGGTGGGTATTTGAAATGTAGCCAGCTTGTCAACGGCTTTCTGTCCTCAGAGGCTTTCAGCATGAAAGAAATGAGTTGCTTGTCCAAAAAAAAAACATACTTGGGACTAAGCAAGTGCCTTGGGTTGCTTTGCATGCAATGCATGCATTGGTTTGTCACCATTGTCACACATTTTTGCTATTTTTAATGAATTTTATACTGAAAAATTATGTGTGATTAACTTACCCAATTCTTTCTTATGCACTTCTGTAGTTTTCCCTTTGGTTTTTGGTAGCAGCCTTGTTCTACTTATGAGCACAGATTTTGTCTCTCTCAATATGTTTTTATTTGCCACACTATGGTATATTAGAAAAAGAGACTGAGCAAGCTAGAGCAAGCGGCTGACTGAAAGGCAAGGAAATGTTTTTCACTTTGTGGTTAGGTACACCTGTAACTTCGCCATTGCTCTTATCGAGAGAAAACAGCTTACCGCATCCCTGTTCTGGATGGGTTAAACTGTGCAATAGTAGATGGATGGGGTTTTCCACACCAATAGACACGTACACACAGAACATCAAGTACAAAATATGAAAAACAAGGCCTGAAATGTATGCAAAATATAAGTTTGATTGGCTAGAAAATAATTTCTGTGAAGCAAGGAGACGCTCACTTTTTTTTTTCTCTACTGTTTGCGGCTTAAAGTAAGAGTTTAGCCCTTCAACTCTGCTATTACATTTACTGTAAAGTTATTATGCTTTGGGTGTCACATTTTGAAATTGATGCCAAATTGCTGAGCCAAAATATTTCTTATACTCATGGTTTCTTTATTACATTCAGGTGAAAAGATGTTACGCTACAGCTACCCTGAGATAGGCTACGAGATGGGTCTTAAGTATGAAAAGCAGCCTGAAATGTTGCCGCCCCACATGATGGACCAGGCCATCAGCAATGCCATCACATACCTGGGATCGGAACCTCTTCGCCCCATGCTCCACCATCCGGGCCCCCATCTCTCTATGGCCGAGGTGGTTCCCATGGTAAACCCTCTCTTTCACCATGTCCTGCCATTGGCACAACGAACAGAGCGTCCAGGTAACTGTGGCATACTGCCGCATCAGCCCCATGACCTCCCCGGCCATCCCACCACAAATGGCCCCAATGCTTTAACCAGGCACGGAAAGCTGTCGCAGAAAGGGCAAGAGGAATCTGCCAACAACAGCGGATTTGACTCTGGTGACTCAGCTCGCAGCAGCCCTCAAGAGAGACAGGGCTACCATGGGGGCAACCCAGCTCCCAGCCTCAGGTCTCGAGCTAGTCCAGCTGCAGTCTGCACAGACGAGAGGGGATCAGAGGCATCACCTGGAAGTGGGGCAGGAGCAGGGACGGGGATAACGCGAGTGGCCACTGACAGGCCTGTGAGCCACGAAGGGTTCCGGGTGTTTGGTCGAGAGGGCCAGGAGTTGCGGGCATTCCAGTGCGAGCACTGTCGGGTGCTCTTTCTAGATCATGTCATGTACACCATCCACATGGGTTGTCATGGATATAGGGCTCCTCTGGAATGCAACATTTGTGGTCATCGCAGCAAAGACCGCTACGAGTTCTCCTCTCACATAGTCCGCGGTGAACACACCTTCCACTAAGAGGATGGATAATAAGGCAAAGAGGGAATGGAGCAATAGCTCGATGTGCATCCCTTTCGACAAACTTTTCGAGACTGCACACTTGAACATCTCTGTGGACAAGTGCAGCACAATCAGTAACTTCTTTTAAGCTACTTATTGTGAAGCTGAACAGTTGATCAAGCATATGAAGGTATGGGCCAAAGACACATTTTCTATATAAGAAGTTAAAATTGTATAGGAAGGAAGGTAAGTTTTTGTTCTTTTTTTCTCTCTGAATTTTTATGAACTGAATAGAGCAGCTGTCAGAGAAGTTTGACTCTTTTTTTCATTTTAGTTTTATCTGGTAACCTATTCTTTTCCGCTTGTCCTGTCTTCATGCTTTTGTAACAGAAATATTTGTTGACACTTAAGTAATGAAATATCCGAACATGTTCCTCCATTTTTTAGCACAATGCACCAGATAAAATGAACCAGATCAACCAGCTAGAAAGAAACGATTAACTCTGGAGCCAGTGTAGACTTCATTTAGTCTCTAATGCAATTAAAACAAATGGTCATCTGGAGCTGTGTGTTCAAGCTGCGAGCAACTTCATGTCCATTTTGGACACGACATCCGGTTGAATTTCTCTACAGCTGTTGGAATTTAAAAAGCTGTGCTGTCATCGTTTGTGTCACAGTGTATGGTTGTATAATTGATCACAATGTACAGACATAAATACCCCTCACCTGGGCAGAACCACAAAAAAAATGTTAGACATGTATTTCTGTATTTTCATTAGGATACTTTGGGGATTTGAATGTAATCTATAAATATAATTTAAAAAATTGGTTAATAAATAATTCTAGTTAGCTAATGAATGAGGCAAATTAACGCACCAGGAAACATAAATACAAACTCGTAACATTTTAATAATCACAAATGCATTACATGCACAAGGAAGGCTTCATATTGCATTTCAAATTATTCTCATTTCTAAAGTTGGCCCTCAAAAATAGGCTACAAAGCTACAAAATGGCTGATAGCAGCGAACTACCTCTTAGCAAGGACATGTAGGATTTAGCTGATATGAGTCTTCATCATAGACTTGAACTGATGTTATACAGTAATTAATAATAGGGCACATATTTTCACTGTCTTTGCTACACTGCATTGAAGGGCCAGTTG
The DNA here is from genome assembly GCA_001698575.1 of Mola mola. Lineage (NCBI taxonomy): Eukaryota > Metazoa > Chordata > Actinopteri > Tetraodontiformes > Molidae > Mola > Mola mola. The sequence goes on from KV751414.1 coordinate 283,037, forward strand.
GGTGTACTAGCAGTTAAAGTAAATGGTTTTAGCCAAAAAATAAGAAAAAAAAATCAGATTTTTCAAGTTAGGTATAAGATAGATGGTAACACATTTGTTTACCAATCACTTACTGCTCACTTCTCTTTGCTGCATTGTCTGTTTTGTCGTTTTAAAACAAGTGAGCTGTTTTTTTCCTAAGTAGGCTTATTTTTTAATATTTAAATGACATTGATTTTTATTAAAAAAAAGCTCGCTGAAATTTCACATGTGTGAGTTTTTCACCTCAAATGTAATTAAATCCACAAGCATATTTGATATTTTGTAAATACATAAATGTCGAAAAAGATATTTTTACATCTTATCCACAAGTTTAAAATTTAGGTTTGGATTTGATAGTCTAGCTGTAAAAAAATAAAAGAAATGTAAAAAAATGAAAGAAAACAACAAAAGGCAAAAATAATCCTCTTACACTTGTCATGTACCTGCATTTTTTGAGTCTATTGGAGTTTATTTCTCTCTAGAATAATTAGCCTCTATTCAGTAGGTGTTAGAATTATTGATGCAAAATCACATAGGAAGGACATCAGGGAAGTACAAAAAAGCTGCAATTCCACCAAAGTGCTGACGGCAGGAGCCGAGGTAATGGTACTTAGCTATTCCTAATCCATGGGTGTGTTTAGCTTTTCCACTGCAGGCAGTTACTGTTGCTGGAACTTTGGGATTAACCTCTCTCACCTTCCCAGTAGCTGATTTTTTCTTCACCACGAGAAGCTGCAGCATTTATTAGTTTGTTAACATGGCTGCTTTTAGCCTTACTGTCAGAGCAACGAGCTAAAACTGCTAATATTCATCTCTTCTCATTTATATTGATGATCAGTTTTCTCCTGCTCCCTCCTTCTCTTTTCTCTGTCACTCTCTGTCCACAGCACGCAGTGCACACAAGTCTCACAGATATGAGATTTGTTTTGAAAAGGCTGCAGAAAGCTTGACTAAAAAGTGCAGAAAGAACAGAGCACAGACTCTGGTGGCTCCGATTGAACAGTCAGAGGTGTGCTGTGTTTTATCTCCACATTTTAGTATTGCATCTGTATTGACTCTTTGTTTACCTCACCGGTTGCGTCATAAAAATGGGTAGATGCTATTGGTTTATGGGTTGTGTTGTTTGCAGTTCGAGCACACACTTTGTTTGTAGATTTACACACTTACATCTTAAAAAGGCGGCAGGCGGTGACTGTTTTTCCTGTATTGCGATGATTCAAAAATATTGAGGTCATTCAACTGACAGGACTGCAGTGGAAACCAAAGGGATAAAATTAGGTTAATGATATAATACGGGCTTCTCCTGTGTGATGCCTTTTCTTAATATATGTATTATCCACGTTGGCTTCAGGCTGGTAGGCGGTGTGTGTGTGTGTGTGTGTATGTATTTAAGCGTTCTGCTTTTTCAACTGCTTTTGTATATAGTCAGGTAGTCAGGTGAGTGTTTTTGCTGTGCTACGTGAGTGTGTGTTTACATTCAGTGTTGTCTTTCATTCTACTTGAACGTCATGAAAAGTGCAGGGAATCATAGCAGACTCTACACAAAAGCTTGCTGTGAGCCGCCTTGTCCCTGGCATCTTAAAATGTTAGGCAGCGCAGCTTTAATTGCAAAGGAATGCCTACAATTTGCTGTATTGTGGGAAGCGGAGAGGATTCTCGATGTGTATGATTGCCATCTGTCAACTTGGTTTCCAGCTATAGTATTATCATTGTTTGCTTCTCACTTATACCACTCAAGCATACACACACTAATGTCTTTCATGCTGCCTCTCTCTCTCCTGATCCCACTCTTAACGTTCCTATAATGCCACCACAGTAGTGTGTGACCTTATGTGGTGGGGATGGAGAACGAGGCCCCTTGAGCGGGAGAGAAAGTGACGGGCAGAGTGTGTCCAACACATGTTACTGCTCTGAAGGCACTTCCAAGAACTTTAACATTCCAAACCACATCCCTGAAGCACTCATGTATGCAAAATGTAAGGGACAGGCAAGGGCAGGTTTGGTTATGTTGCGATGCAACCAAAAAAAAAAAAAAAAAAAAAAAAAAATGTGCTAATGAAAAAATATAATTTTTTGTGGTCATAAAGATGGCTGGGAACCTTCCAATATGTGCACTTTAGTAGCCACAAACAGTTGCTCAAAATGCTACTGGCGTGTTGTTGGAAAATATCTACTTTTACAGGCATGCTGACACCTACAGAATGTTCTTCTGGTTACCACAATGACAATTAGACATTCAGTCATTACACATAGATATGTATAGATATGTGTGTGACCCTCCATTCAACCCTGACCTCCACTCCACTCCGGTATATGTGTATGAAATAAACATCCAAAAATATCCATGGTTTGCTGAAACATACAGTGTCAACATTGTATGGTGGCGACTAGGTTGTTACAAGAAGTTTGGCATGAGAATATGTCAATATTTTAATTCTGAAAGGTTAATTTCAGTGATTTCCTCTCTCTGATACTCATTATCAAAAAGGCAGCTTTTCATGTTTACTTTGTGCTTCATTTTTGTGCAACCGGTGCCCATCTAGCATAAAAACTTTCTGTCTCTAAAGTATCGGCAGTGGAGATTTTTTACACCTCACAGCTGTGATATTGACTTCTTTCCTCTATTCCTGTATATAATGATTGTCAGAAGCCTTATTCTGTCCTCGTCAGTGAACACACCCTTTCAATGACTGCATGATCAAATGTAAGTTAATGCTGCCCTGATATCCTTTCTGTGAATAGATAAACAGAACAGAAATAGATTTAATTTAACTGGAATATGTGACAGGATGTATTTGGCACAGTTTGTTTTTTTTTCTTTACATCATAATATAGACAGCCTTACTTGTACACAAATTCTTTAAATGAAGTAGCCATATGAACAACAAAAAAGGAAAAAAGGGTCTTTTGTCCGCCCTCCTTGTGAGTGAGGAGTTTACTTGAAAATAAATATCATGGCTATTAGAGATTAGGGGTTGTTTTTGTAAAATTTGAAAATGGTGTGCTAAATGTCTATTTTTCTGCTGAAATGTCGATGCAACTAGTTTTGTGAACTTTTGTGTGATTTTTCTTTTTTTTTTCTTTTTTTTTTTTAGCTTAAAAATGTTTACAAAAATGTAAAAGACTGGGTTGACCTGTATTTTCTAAGAAACAATATATGGAAGGTGTATATTTTGGCACTGAATATCAACATTATCCTAAAGTTTGTGGCGATTGATCATCTCTGATAACAACTTTCTGATGCGAGGGCTCTCAGGTATTTGCATAGGTTGTGTATTTTTAAGTCCTAAAATATGTGATTTATTTATCAATAAGATGCACAGTTATTGAATTACTTTGGGTAATTTGTCATGATCATGATGATAAATCAGTCCAGCACTGAATGTGGTGAAGTCAGCCCTGTTTTCAGAATCAGTGACATTACATGAAGATACACTGATGTGAAGAATGCAATGTATATTTTTAAGGCATGGGTTACTCTCAATTAAAGAAATTATTTTACTGCAGTTGTTGTTTTGTGAATTCTAAGACAGAACTTTAGACATTTTAAGTGCTTCAATCTTGTGGAAAAACATGCAATTTCATGAAAGTGAAAAGGGTTTAAATACATCTAGAGAAGAGATTTGACCACTTTTGTGTGGTTTGATTTCAGTCAATGAGGTTTGTTCGTCTAAATCTAAAAAAAACAAAAAAAACCAGACAAAGATTAAGTAGTGAACTAATATACTGACATAATCACTAACGCGTTCCTTCTCTTCCTCAACCCCATTCACAACTTTCAGTTTTGTTTTTCTCTAGTTTTATCGCCACAGTCAAATTCACCAGCTGCACAATATCATAGAATATAACACTGGGAGAAGTTTTCTATTAAACCTTAATAGGCCAATTTCCTAGACATGACTGATGGAAAGATAACGAGTATTAGACCGAGCTCTGATTGTGCAGATTTCCTCACCACTCTAGCAGTTTACTAATGGAGTGAGCCGGTTTCATTTTTATTTAAGTTTTGATAATCAGTCATATTGTCCATCGCAAACCTATGGAGACAACTTTCTTTTGCCTTAGTAATGAAATGACAAAGCTCAATGGGGAAAAATTAGCAGCTTCAGTTCCAGTGTCAAGTCTTTGTGATTTCCTATTTTTTTTTTTTTTTTTGTGCTACGTGAATAAAAATTTTTGGAAATCAGCCGGATCTACAACACTATGCAGCCCAAGTGGGTCTGGTGCTTGTTCCCTCCCAGACTTTGTCTATGAACAAGTGTCTAAATGTCAGAGCAGCCTTCTTCACCCCCTGCCTTCTTTAAAGTGCGTGCACACACCCCCACAGATTCACCCAGCAGACACACACAAAATCAAAGCTACACCAAGCGCAGTACCAAAACTGAGAGGTGTAAAGCCTGAGCAGGCCCCGAGCCACGTCCATCTTACAATCCCTTTCAATTTGACCTGCATGTCGGTTGACAGTCGCGGCTCAGGTCTCTGTTTGACTCATGCTGATACACCTGCCTTCACTCTGTAGTCCCCTTCTGACAGAAAGCTTTTTCTCAGTAAATCCAGGTACTTTTATTGAGAATGCAAAGAAATGGAGACCTGTGGGGCCGTGTCTTCTTGGTCCCTGAGGACACAATCCCACAACTTAAGTAGTTTAATAACTACTTAAACAGGTATCAGGTGAACGTGTGATCCGCCATAGTCTTTGTGGGACAATCTGCTGTAGGTGGGCGGGGGGGGATTATTTCATTCATCGACAGACTTTTTGGGCCTGAGTCAGTTATTGCGACCCTTGTGAAGAGGACAGCATGTGAACCTGCTGAATGGTGTTCACTGTGGCTGACACCACCTACTCACTGAAGCTCAAAGAAGGTCAATCAAAAGCCCATGTGGTCTGCAATGAACAGAGTTTGTTCTCTTCTTCACATGTACACAATTTTCCAGCAGAGTCCTGTTTAACGTGCCGGATGCCTAAAATTTGCTTATACGCTCCTTTGTACTTCTGCATCTAACATAGGAATCATTGTGTGCATGCTCATGGGAAATAGTTTGCAGATATAATCTCTTTCTTCCCCTCAGGACAGCAGGCTGAGGCGGCTTTGTGTGACTCTAGTTATACACTTCCTCTGTCGGCCCAGGCCTCTTCTTTTACAGTTACTGTCAGAGAATAAGAGCTGTCAGGAGGTGTCAAAAACATGGGAAACTACTGCCATCCCACCACAAGACACACTTACGATTAACACCACGAAGGCCTCAGTGGCTCTGGAGTTTCATCAACACTCACACGGTGGATCGTTTCATAACGTTGAGGTATACTGCAAATAAATTCGCAAAGTCCTCACCTCACTCGTGAATGCTGTAAATGTCAAGGTCTGAGCATGTTGTGTGCACTGTTGTTTTTTTGTGCGCGTCTGTCCTCTGAGTGTCAAGTTACAGAGCAGGGAGCAGTTCCAGATCTTTTTCAGCCGAGTGCGAATCCAGAACACGGTTGTGCAACGGCCCGGTGACAAGTCCCATTCCTGTTTTTCCTGCCAGGTGGCAGTGGATGTTTGGAGTGGCCTTTAAAACTTCACACTCACACAAATACTTACGGCAACACGCACACACCCAGCTCGTTTCTGTCACACACCCATATTTCAAAAGTTAGTAAGCGAGCTGGACTGGCCTCACATACAGCAGCTTTTGTGTTCCTTCTTTATGATGCAATGGTCGAACCTGAGAAGAGACCAATGCAATTCAGTCACCGAGTGGTGTAATGTCGGGGTTGAGACACTGGAAGTGTGGCAGCGGCAGAAAGAAGAATCTGTCCTCACATGTGTGCCTCTATGTTCAGCAGCAGCACTGTTACAAAGTCGGCAAAGAAGCGAATGTTTCCTGAAAGTTTTCTTCTCATTTCATGCAAAACGACAGACGAACTGCTGCAAATTTGCAGTTAGCTGCAAAAAAGGAGCTGCTGGTTTAGGGTTTGGAAGCCAAAATTTCTGAGATCCTGTGCACAGACTGGTGCTGGTGAGGAAAACCGTCACTGCAAAGGCCTCTGGGTAATGTGGGGCAGGTTTGCGGTCGAGCGCTTAAAAGAGCGAGGTCTCAATATTCATGTGGGGAGGAAGTAGGACTTGGGGGAACTTCCATTTCACTTCCTCACTTTCCTTTCCTTACCCGCGTTATGCAGCCATGTCTAGTGGTGTGTGTGTGTGTGTGTGTGTGTGTGTGTGTGTGTGTGTTGGGGGTCGCAGTGTGAGCAACACACGAAGACAGACGAACAAAAAAAGTGCATTTTAAACAAAAACGATTTTCAAAAGTTAGCCAAGAACGGACACCAGCACACACAGATCAGGAGGTTTCTGGGCAAGTGTGGCACAAAGTGGGAAAGCCAATAATAGAGAAACTGAGACAGTTAAAGAGTAAGAAGGAGAGAAAGAGAGAGGGATGAGTGCATCTGACACAGAAAGACAGAGAACGTGACAGAAAGAGAGAAAGTGGGTTTTGTAGAGTGGCGCACACCTGCTGATCGGCTTGAACTGTGGAGACACACCGGGAAGCTGAGAGGCAGATGGCGACAGGGTTCGCTGCAGGGAGCACTGGGATGCGGGGATACATGCGCTGGTGGTTTGACATGAGTGGATACGCAGCTGCAACTAGCCTGAACTGAAAACAGGAAGCAAATGTGAGCGCAAAACCCCACAAAAGCTGAGGAAGTTTCGTCAATTCAATCAGCCTGATCTGAAATTCAAGCTGAGAAGCACGGAATATGATCACCTACATTTCCAAAAATAGACTTGTTTGGGCTGTGCTTTATTTTTCATCATTCCTCCGCAGTGTATTTGCTCAGTTTTTTGTTTTTTTTTTAGTGGGGATGGGGGGTGGGACCTAAAAGCAGGCTGACAGAAAGAGTCAAAATGCTCAAAATGATCACAAGTGATTTAAAGGGCAACCACACATACTGTAAACCAGAGTGCAGAGGTAAATGTCACTCCTTTAAGTTATTCCATTTGCATTACATTCACTGCCGAGTGTGGGCGCATGTTGGCCCCTTCCCTGCACCTGTACTCTACTGCAGTTTATCATCAGCTGGCATCACATCAGACTGCTTTCTCTATCCCACCATGAAACTCGGGGTGTCTTCACATCGCCTTTGGTTATGACAGCAGTGTAACATTCAAACTGAAATCCACTTTTGAATCGTTGCACCTTTTCATGTTCCACTTTGGTTTTTTGTAGGTATCGTCACTTTGGGTCACAGTCAATTGTTTCTGCTCAGTGATGCTGAGTGTGAGTCTCAAGGTTTGCCATTACTGTACTTCTGAGAAGCGGCTGCAACCGTGCTGTTACTCAAACCGGTGTGTTGTCACTGCTGGTAATCTTCCAATCATGATGTCAGGATTTCTCAAATGGAAGACAGAAAAAAGCTACGTTGAGTTATTTTTGCTGTGGGAAAAGACAAAATACTGAGTAATTTCTCAAACATGTAAATAAGCACCATTTCAGGGCTGAGAGGAGGTGGCGCATGTACTTTTGGCACGTGTCTCATCTGGTGTTTTTGAATTTTCAGCACATTGTCTCGTGGTTGCAGAATGCTAACCAGACCAAAGCCCAAACTGCAAATAATGGCCTTTATGAACACCTTATTTTCAAAATAAGGTGTTCACCCCAACTTTCCATCATGCTAACAACACCACCATACAGAAATACTGTTATTTTGTCATTTTAACTTGCTCTATGTGCAGTGGTTGCTGCCTGTTTGCCAAAAACTCCCTGATTTCCTAATTTGTTGCTAATGAATTCCAGCATACTTGATTTTTAGTGGAAGGAATGAGGGCTGTGAAAAAAAATGTTGCTCTCATTGCTCAGTGAGGTTAACCAAGGTGAATTGTGATGCACGGGCCTCTTCAACACCATTTTCAGAGTATTTCTTCTCTCACTACGGGCTCTGTAAGAGCTGAGAGATATTCAAGGAAGATATTTAAATTGTGTCTTTAGTTATAGTAAATATTGTGAGAAATAATTTTTATCATGTCAAGCCACCAACGTGAACTGTGGATAGTTCTTTGTTTTCAAAGCAGCGTGGCTCCACCTGGAACCAATAGGCGATGACGTGAAATGTTGCCTGGTTGCTGGGCAGACTGGTTTAAAAACCAGGCCAGTGCTTGTATCTCACTTCAGTTATGAATTGTGTGGCTTGTTAGTGTCGAGTTTTGAAATAAGACCCATAAAGAAGATCACAAATCCGAAACAGGACAAAGGTGCTCTAATGGGAACCTCATACATGTCCTCACGCTTTGACCGATCTCAGGGTTTCTGCTGTCATTTCTCAGGACAACATCTTGGGCTGTTACTTTGCACGATGAATGATTTCACGAAACCAGCTTATTTTTAGATCCATTTCACATGAGCAGCCATGTATTCTTCCACTGTACATTGACCTCAGACGGTGTCCCCTCGCTGCTTGAATGGAAACAGGAAAGCGTCGGCGTTCAAGCAGTGAGCCTTTACAATGTGTACTATCCCTTTTAACACAATACTGCAGAATTTGTAAAATGGGATGTAAGTGTCCACCCTTTTGGTTAGAATGAGTTGGGACTGGACACCAGCCCAAATTGCACACATTACACCTGTGTGGTGTAATGTGTACTGTCTGTGAGTAATCTTTGTCCTTTGAGATGAAGATGATGGCTGTAAAGCTTCGCGAGACACACTTTCACTAAAACCAAGATGTTAAAAAACACCCCATAAACCCCCCCCCCATTATGTTTTTGCCAAATCCACCTGCACTTATTTTAAACTCTTTATCTTACTGACACCCAGTGGTGACTCTTTGCCATCAAATGACAGTATCCAGGCAGCACACTCTATCTTGTTTTTGAATACCAGCATGATAACAATTATAGTTGTCATTTTCTTTAAAGTTCTAGATTTCATTTCTGTATCATTTTTTTCTGTTTATACTTTGATTAATTATTCCCTCTAAATTCCTTCTAGACACGACCCTCGTTTGCGTTGATGCTGGCGCTCCCAGCACTGTCCAGTAGATGGCAGCAGTGTAAAGGAAACCTGATTATTCAGTGCTGGAGCAAAGCCAATATCAGGCAGTCATTAGTGATTTGGGGAAAAACAGGGGGGGGGGGGGGTGTGTGCTCTCTGCCTCATCCTCAGGCCTTGCTTGACATGGCTGGCCTCATTTGAACTTCTGACCTGCCTGTAATTTGCAAAGTAAGCGATCCAATTTACAACAAGTCCACAAAGGCGCATGATAATGATTATTCATCACTGCAGTGTAGAGAGAGAGAGTGTGTGTGTGTGAGTGTGTGTGTGTGTGTGTGTCGTGTGGCAGTATGAGCACATACTACCCTTCAGCCAACCACACACACTATAGTAGTCTGTACTTTATTGATTTTTTTTTCCTTTGGATCATCCTAAACCTGAAAGCTTCAAAACCTGCAAAAATGTACGTTAAAAAAAACATGATAACGATGTTCTATACAGTCACTCATTGCCGCGTCAGAAGCACTGACAGAGCTGCAGAGAGCATTAGTGCTGCAGGCATTGATGTGACTTATCATAATGTTTCAGGTCTAATGTCACTTCAGTGAATCAACAGACGTGAACTTTTGCCCTGCAGATGCGTTTCTGCTTAAAAGAGAGGATGAAATAAACATAAAAGAAACCTGATGTAACACCCGCACTCTAGAACTGATGGTTCTTGTGCTGGTTTTCAGATTCTGATGAATTCCATCACAACCCACGGCAGAATTAGCCCCCTCATAGTCAGTGGACAGCCAGCATCCGTCAGCGAACTCTGCAGTGAGACACGACTCGATGGCAGTCGAGTTCCCCTAATGGGAAACAATTACACACTCAGTGGCCTCTTCACTGACTTCTGATGAGACTCATTCGCCGAGGAAATGGCCATGTAATCATGTGTGTGTAATGCTGCTAACGCTGCTGATTGCTCACTGAGTCAGGCACAGGCGGAGCCAGTCAGAGTTGACTCTTCAGCCACCACAAGAATTAAAAAAAAAATAAAATAAAATAAAATTTAAAAAAAAAAGTGTTCACTCAGAAAAACAAATCCATTGTTGTGGTATTGTCGCTTTAAACACATCCACACAAATTCTCCCACACAGCCAAATCCTTCCTGTTGCTCCCTCTTCCTCAGGGGAGCGCAGAAAGATAATGCTGGAAAATTAGATGTATTTCAAGATTCATTCCCAGCTGGACGGCTGCACTGATATAAACACACGCATATATATCCCCTAGCCCAGGATGTCGCTTTCAGTTTCCTCACAGAGTCTGTCTTCAGACGGAGACCGACAGAATGCTGCTCTCAAGTTTGAACCAACTCTAAAGTCATCTGAAGGACCTGGACAAAAAAAAAGGTGGTGAGAGATAAAGGCTGGATTGATAACCTCAGAGTCATTTCCATCAGAATTAGATACGATTTCCCGTCGTTTTGCATTACATTGAATAGATTTTGTAATACTTGAGCTTGTGCAAGCTGCTGCGGCGTGACCATTCCTGATACTGATGCTGGACATGGCTGATCCTATATGCCACACATCCAACAACGTGTAACCCTCGGGGCAATTAGTCACCGCAAAGTTATAGCTACTGAAATCTGCTGAGTGTAAAAAAAACATGACACATCTCTTTATCTATGACAAACTAACCATTGGGAACCGGGGAGGCCTGAACCTGATGGGTTTGTTGTTCAAGATATTCCCATTTCGACTCCGTTATGCAGCGTTTCCCGGTTTGCATAATGACAACCGACCCTGCATGTTGGTCATGCACACAAAAGCTGATAAACATAAGAAGCAACGGTGTCACTGTGGCCTGGATTGAAGGCAGAGAGAAGTTTCAAAGTGGTGCTCTGGTGTACAAAATATGTTAGTGAAGCTAATGAATCATTTGGTTTAATCAACCACCTATTAAACAGCATTTGTATGAGATTATACCCATTAAGTATCTATTATATTGGTAGAACTAGATCAATTAAAATAAAACTGATAGCAAATGGGACAGAAATTAGATTTTTGCCAGACATATTTGTATTTTGTTCACACAGGCATATTGATATTGATTAATGCTCCCTTGCTGGGTAAGAATAAAGACTGAAAGAAGTCTCAGATCTTCCTGAGACTTCTTCACCATTTTCTATTCAACAAACCCTTTTGTCTTGACAATAACAAATGTCTCCAAGTTTTTGCAGCATTGGAGAAATGGATTTTCTTTCTTCTTACTTTGCGAAAGAGGTCTTCTTTCTCCCTTATAGTTTTAGAATGACAGGGCCGCTCAGCGATGTGAAAAACCTGCGCCGCTCTTGGTCTTCAGGGGATCTTTGGTTTAAATGCGTACGGCTTAATTTGTTGTGTCCTCGTCCAGAAAGATGCTATCTAGCTCCAAATGCTGTCCTTCTTGCAGTCTTGAGTGGCTCACTTAAAGGCATCTGGACTTCTTTTTGGTTTTGAAGATGTTTCACCTCTCCTCCGAAAGGCTTCTTCAGTTCCAGGGCCACATGTCCTTCATGTGTTTGCTGCTGTAGCATACTTCCTATTGGAAGCCACACTCTTAAAGCGGCACTACGCAGGCCATATGCAAGAACCCGTAAATCTTTCTGTAGCCTTTATTCATTAATATCGCTTTGCGACTTTGTTTCTGTCTGATTGTAATTATAGTAGTGTGCAGCATGAACACATAAACGTAGAATTAAATCAAAGAAAAGTCTGCATGACGAACAGGACACGTATTTAAGTCCTCAACTTCTCTCATCTCTGCAACATGTGGCTGGGGCACTTTATCATACTGAAGGTTTATCTAAGTGCGGGGGAGAGGTGCAACGCTGCAGGGAGAGATTGCCTTTACTTGCACGGCGCCGACAGAGCAAAACAATGTGCCGCATGATAAAAAATTGCTTCATAACTCTCACATTGTGTGTCTGGCATCATTATGAGGCACAACAGCCTCTGGAGGGTCCCGACTTTTATTGGCGTTCCTCTTGCCGCTGCAAAGTCTCATCCATTAAACAAATCAGGGGGTTATGAATTAGATTAGCTGTACACCAGGCACCGGGGAACGCCCAGGCGGACACATAACACCTCGTCTCATTCCCTCTCATAATCCCCTGGAATAAATTACCTAATTGACAGCATTAGGGTGATACTGTCAGAAGGTGCCTCTTAAAGCGTGATGCATAATGAAAATACACAACTATGCTAAATTGCTTCTTTTTTTGGGGTATTAAAAATGATAAACAGCAGCCATTTGGGGCATATTTAGAGCGAAGCCTCTCCTTGTAGCATGCTGCCACATCTCATTTTTCCATATTTCTTAATAAATTTGTGGTGTCAGGGATATTAAAAGCTCATTTCTGCTGAGGAATATTTAGGAGCGCCAGCGTGTGACGGGAAGCCAATGTCACACGGAGAGTCGGGAAACTGCTTGGTGGCAGCTTGGATCTCCCATCCTGCTTCTGCCCCCCTACTGTGCCGCTCTGCTGCTCCTGTGACCTGTGAGGTGAGCTGTGGCCTGCCCCCCACTGGTGAAGGGTCAGCACTGCAGCGGCGGTTCAAGCAGTGGCCCCTCACAGTTCACTGCACCATCCATTCTGCAGCCAGGCTGAAAACAACAGAGCCTCTCGACTTTCTTCAAAAAAGTGAAAACTGTCTGCGTCACATTTTCTCATAGTGTTGTTGGGTGAACTTGGCTCTAGGATGTTCATCTCCCCACTCATAAAGGAGACGTTCCGGGCCTGAGCAGTGTGTGCGTATGTGTGTAGGTGAGCGGTATACCTCCCTTTTAGAAGCAAAACAAAAGCCTTGAATGATTTTGTAGGCGGCCTGCTCATAGCTAAAAGCAGGATTGTTTGGACCGGTCTCGATAATTTCTCGGGGATATACTTTGATGTGATGGAAAATTATGAGGAAGGTAAACCGCCTCCTCGGGTCGTAATAACGCTAAAAGCCACTCTCAGAAGATCGTAATTATCATACTTGTTCCCCTTAAAAGACCCCAACGCGATGGAGCATCCCAGTCCACGGTGTGTCACCTAAAGAAAGTGACTTAAGGGTGCAAATGAAATAATTTCACTCTTTTAAATGAGTACACGCGGTTTGAATCTGAATCTGAAAATGAGAAAACTATTTATTTGTTCACTTGCACAATCCTAAATTCCAACCAACAGACGGGGGTGAAAACATGCCGTTAAGAAGGTTAAAAAGATTTCTTTTTTAAACTCCCAGTTGTGTGCCCGTGCATGTCTGTGCATGTACACGCGCGTGTGTGTGCGTGTGTGTGTGTGTGTGTGTGTGTGTGTGTTGTAGGGTCAGGGTACAATGACAGAGCATGCTTTCTGCCCAGATGTGTGGGCATATTGCAACTCCGGGAGGCCTTCGCCCTTCCCCTGAAGTGCAAAAGTAAAGGCAGCAGCTGCTTCGGAGAGCAATAACTTTTTGTCACATCGCTTCCTGCGCTCCCATTACCTCAGTTCCTTTTCTGCCACGGCAAAGTCACAGCTTTGGAACTATTACAAATGGCCCTGCGAGCACAATCATATCACTATGTGAGCGCTCTTTTTGTGACTTTTATTTGTGCCGTTTTCACTGAGCCACCCCTCGAGGAAAAGATTAGCCCGGATACTAAAGAGATCTCTGTCAGCAGTAATGTTCTGTGAGTGTTGAGGAGAAATGGGAATCCTTGCTAAAGAGGAGCTATGAAATAAGTGTTTGGGGTTACATGGTCTTGCTCCCAAATGCAGTGCTGTTCATTGTCTGACCTCGCGGTTTTAAAATGAACTTTAGTGAAGGGGGGGATAGGACAGTAAACAAATTCTCTGTGAAGCTGATAATAACGTCGTGGAGGTTTGCGTTAAACATTCCTGACGCGCTCACAGGGAACAATGGTGACAGCTGACTCCAGCACTGCCTCAACACTCCCCGAAGTGAGGCATCATAATGATGGAATCGGGACGAGACCGTCCAAGGCGCAGCTCTATTTTACTCATTACACCCATCAGTCCGTGTCCCGGCGTTTATCTCGACTGCGCGCAGCGTGACAGGTGTATGGGAGCAGACGCACGAGTCGATGGGGTTTCTGGCAACTTGTGTCAGCCAATAGCAGCGCGCGGGAAGTTGTGGCTGGCGGGGTTGCGGCTGATCGTCGGCCACCTGTGCCAATCGCGGAGCCCGTGGGAGGAGTTCCGGGCTTTGGGGGGGTGTGTCTGAAGAATTCGAGTCTTTACAGCTGCACACTGTATCCAAGTCGGGGAGTAATGGCATGAGTACTGCCTTATACTGTTTGGACAAGCTTAGAGTGCGCGCGCTGGAAAGTAATATTCGACCCTCTTTGATTTCACGCCACGGACACGCAGTGCGCCGAGGGACCAAGTGGACGACTGTCGGACAAACTGAAAACTTAGGCAAAAGCGACTCAAGTCTCCAAACTCGCACGCTGAAGAGGCTCCAGTCGCAGGCGACCCATCCTTCGCGGCTGTTTCAAGGAGAGCTACGCTGCTGGACATGTGAATTTAAAGGGGGATAACTACCAAGCACAGCCATGAAACCGACGACTGCCCCACGCTGCTTCGGCTTTCTCCTGACCTGCCTGTTGTTTGGGTCGAGCTCCGCACAGTCAGGTGAGAAAACGCCGCTGCGCGCACCGAGCGCACTGACGCATCTGTCAACCCTGCGCGCTTTGCCGCCGCCGCTGCTCTCTTTCCGCACATGTATTGAGGACATTCTGGGCTTTGCAGTTCCATCACCTGAACAGACGCACAGGCGTCAGTCAGGTCGAGCAGAACGTATTTGCTGTGTTGCGCCGGACGGGTGTGCGTGAGTGACCTGCTCTGTCTTCTTTGCGCACAGAGCGGCACTGTTGAATTTGGAGGGAGAAGAGAGCGTTTTCATGTCCGACACACGTGTCCTGTAAACACAGTGTGGATGAGCAGAGGAGGGTCGGCCTCGCTCCACAACAGGCTTCTGTGCTCTTGTCCTCCCCCCTTCGGGTCCACGGACTGTCTGATGCCGCAGAAGTAGTTTCTCCAGTCTGTTCCGCCTTTAACCCCCAGATCGGTTTGATTCCTGAACCACGACGAGAGTGATGGCGACGACTTGTAAACACTGTATTTTATTTATTTGTTTGTTTGAGATAGCAGCGGGTGGTTGTCACTCCAGGGGCACAGATTTGATCGAACTCTTCTAAACTGTAAGACCCTCAGGTCGTTGTTCAGAGACGCGGATGTGTTGTAGTTGCGCACTGCTCTGTGCGACTCTGTCACCTGTACGAAGGGCGATACCAGCGGTGAACGTTCATCTACATGCAGCCTGTACCTGGGATCAAGGCCAAGAGGATTACCGTGAAATGACATTATTCCTCTTGTTATCGTGAGCCCCCTCGGGGATCCTGCGCGCGCCAGTAGCGCTCGTACAGTCCATCGGCGCTCTTTACGCACAGGGAAGTGAAGGCACACTCGACAGAGAGCGTGTGTGGAGAGAGAGAGAGAGAGAGAGAGAGAGAGAGAGAGAGAGGTCGGATGTAAATAAATACTCACCAACTGGACAGTAGGCGAAAACCACGTCGTCATCTTCATCACACCTTCACCGCGGTGACACACACACACAAAGGCTCGTAATGACACGTGTGTGACTGTTGCATCTAACCACTCGGGTACATATGTGGCACGATGAAGGAAGTGGTCTTAAATGACGCACATATAGTACAAAAATCACCAACATTGATCCAGCCGGAGAATAATCTTGAGTCTAACATTCCAAACCCGACCAATTTAATGCTCGAGCCTGTACTGAAAAAAAGCCGACAGCCTTTTAATTGCAGTTGTACCTATTATGTGTCCAATTATTTCTGGCATTTCTTGTCTGGGTTCCCTTTTTGTCGTTTTCGTCATTGCGCCTTATTGGTCTTGGAGATGAACGTCTCAAACGTGTTGGAGCGTGTTTCTAGAACACATGAACATGCGTACATACATATTTGAAATAGATCCCCTCCAACGTGAGGATGTGCACACTTTTACGCGCACGTCCGCGCTGGTGAAGAGACCCGTGAAGTGAACACAGGGTGATTGCACGCGCGTCCTCGTCTCATGCTCTTCCTAATCCTGAAAACACAGCCGGTTGGAATTATTCTGAGCTCTGGCTGTTTCTGCAAAACTTTCAAAAGAACCTGGGCTGAAGGTTTGACGTGCTGTATAACGCAGAAACAGGTGGTCACCGGGAAACGGTGTTTTGTTCATTAAATATTGTAACAAATGGTCGTAATCTCGACAGCAATTCGGGGAAACAAAAGCCAAGCATATGATTGTCATTTTTTTTTCAGTTTTTCTTCGCCAACAGTCGCGCCGAAATAAATCGACCGAAAGGAAAATGACATTAGAGGAATTAAAAGGTCTTCATTCCATTGAAAGAAACACAAAATAACCCCCCGAAAAACCTTCATGAGCATTTCAGGGAACTAACGTGTGAATGAAGCTGCTGGGTGCATTCCTGGGAAAAGGTGGCGGTGACGCTCGCTTGGCACACACACACAGGCGGGCTGATACCTGAGACCTGAGACCTGCTGCAGCCACACAGCTTGTCAAATGCATATGTTTATTGTCTTGAAACGCGCGCTAAAGAGCGAAGGGAGGAGGCGCAAACTGAGATTCTGATCTGCAAACTGCAAACGAGCGAATTATCCGACCGTGTTTCGTGTGTGTGTGTGTGTGTGTGTGTGTGTTCCCTGGTTGTAACCCGGGGTTTGTTAGGGGACATGGCGTAAAAAAAAAAAAAAAGGCACAGCTCGCTGTTTCATATTTAACGCACGTGTCCCTCCATGAGTCGTTATGAAGGCGACGTGGACCAACTCTTTTTACACCACATTGTTGTTTTTTCCCCTCATCTCTAAAAAAATGTTGTTTGAACGGAGAACCGTGCACGTCGAACACAGAAAAGCCGCCTAAACGTGAGCGAAAAGGGGTTTCACTAGTCAGCAGGACGCGCGCGTGTCCACGGAGCTCCTGCTCCTGCGCGCCACTTCGGCTGGATGGCCGCGTTCCAAACCTGTGGTTGTGAATATCCACTTTGCGTAAGGAGCAGGAGCAGGAGCAGTCAGGCCGAAATGCTCAACGCAGCAGTTGCTTGGTTTTGCTGAAGAATGCTGTTAGATTACATGGCCCACGAGGCTCTTCTTCACCACAGAGCCCCCGTACAGTCCTATCTTCACCTGCTGCAGGCCTTATAAAGGAGCTGTACCCCTCTGCTGCTGGTGATCCACTTCCATTTGTTGGGAGAGAAAAGGGAACAGGGAACTCTGCTGCGTTCACCTGCTCTGTCATGGTCTGGGTGAAGCTGTCTAGCCGCCAACTGGGAGTCTCTTAAAACCATTCGTTCAGTGATGACAGATAAGTTGTGAAACGGTTACGATCAGCTTTCTAGTTTTTTTTTTTTCCTTTGGATAAAAACGATAAAGAGATTTTTAACTCATGCGCTTATTGTACCTTGCATACTTGTCACCGAGAGAAAGAAAGAGCCCGAAGGCTTTTGCTACAGAAAACAAATTCTTACTGTTTTTATTGTGAACTCCTCTCTCGGGGATTTCACCCTGCAGCCAGATTAAAAACAAACAAACAAAAAAAACGGTAGTGAAAACCTTGTGTTTGTGTTATCTAGACAGTAGTTTCTTTGTGAGAGCAGTGGAAACCATTAAGTTTCCTATAAATCTCTCTCACGCTTCGAAAAAACAAACTCCTTTTGAACCACTTGCATCAATAATATATGTGCAGCGCCCACAATGCAGCCCAACAGTCCTTAATGAAAAATAACTCTAATATTTCAACAGGGAGTGAATATATATATATATATATATGTGTGTGTGTGTGTGTGTTGTGGCTCAGTATGAGTATATGACCTTATTGTCCCTAATGGTGCCTTTTTGTGTGTAATCTGCTGTGATGTTGCTGTAATATTCCTTAATCACGACCACAGGGACTTATAACATCTACATTTGTATTCCTCCAAAGTGTGTTGGCTCACATATCCGTTTGCTGAGGAGGACGGAGAGAAAGAAGCGTTATTGTCTCTCCTTGATGCTGTTTTCTGGGTTTTGGCATGTTGATGATGGGCTCAGACAGTCTGCAGCCAGCGGGAGCGATTAGTTCACATCCCGTGTGACCTTTGCAAGCCCTCGTTCATCAGCTGCGGTTATGAACGCACCCCACATGCGCGTGTTGCTCAGCCATGCATCACTTTCATTAAACGTCCTTCTCCTCCTGCACACGTCCGTGTCTGTACACGCTTCATTTTGATAGCTGTTTATCACCCGAGTATTTAAAATGCAAATTATTTGTCAGGACCGTGGTTTACAAGCAGTTAGATTACTGCAGATTTGATAAGGCTTATTAAAAATGCAATGCTTTTCAGCTGGTTTTCAGCCCCTCTGTGTTTCTCCGCTCCTCTTTTGCATTCCGCAAATTCAGTGAGCTTTTTGAGCTCTTGTGTTTGTCCGTGAGCAAATGAAAGGGATGAGAGAGACGACGCGCAAATAGAAATACCAATAGCTTCCGTGCGTTTTCTAAACCACGAATTGAATGCGCGGCAGCCGAAGACCTTCAGTAGCAACGTAGCGCAATAAACACTCATGGCACGGTGAAATGAGCCAGATCCTGCCTCTGTTCTTTGACAATTTTACAGCCATTTTAGACACACTGGGGTCTATAGGTTCCAGCAGCGGCAAAATCGATCCAATGCGTTTCAATTAAGCTGGCAAATGTGCATTTAAGGCCGCCAAGAAAAGCTCGCAACATGAACAACGATAGAGTTCACAGGGTTTCTGCTACCTTTCAGCCTTTATCGGAGTGCGATGGACACAAACAACACTCCAAGAAAAGAGGAATGAAGAATGATAACTGGGTCATCCGCAGCACAGATGCCTGTCAGTCAGACCAGAAAAAACCCCAAAACGCTTGGACTTATTCTCTCTGTGCTACCAGTGGTGCAAGACCCACATCTGCTCTCAGGGTGAAAAGAGTAAACCGTCAGCGTACGAATGTGTGTGAATGTTTTAAGTGCCACTACTCTTCCCCTTGTGTATGAATGCGTGTGACTGGGCGAGTCTGACAAACGTTGCAAATTGCTTTGACAGACCAAATAGAGTTGAAGGGCTCTTTATAAATGCAGCTCTTCAGATTAGACAAACGAGCAGAAGTTTAGTCAAAACTAGCGTGTTTTTAGTTTCAACCAACCGCAGAGCACAACACAACATTCAGCTTAACAGCAGTGACGGGACGTATTATTGATGAATTGTAATTGGGATCAAAAAGTGAATATTGTTGCACGCATGTAAATATATAGATAGATTATTTTTATTTACTTTTGATACTTATGTACCTTTGTTTAAGGAAAATGACTTAAACTAGCAGAAATACATTCAATTCTAAATATCTTATTACTTATAGTCAACTATGAGTTTTGGGTGTTTTTCGCAACAATGTTAAACAGTATGGCAACTAAACATGTTGCCTTCATCCAGCAGCTTCCATTCAACGTGTGTGTGTGTGTACGTGTGTTCGCAAAATCACAAAGGGTTTAAAGGTCCAGCAAGACAAACACATACTCACATTTTTTTTTTTTTTTTTTTTTTTTTTAAAAAAAAAAAGTTTTTGCTCTTTTGTGACTTGAAAATGTATTTGTGGACCAAAGTTAAACTTTACATACTCTTGGTTCTGGCGTACGTTTTTTTTTTAAATAGGATACACATGAAGCTGGGTGTACGGACTGGTACACACACACTTACAGCCTGAGCTGTGAGGCCAGATCGCAGGCCCCGGCCGGGAAGCCCTCGTTCCCGCGCTCACTCAGCAATGTAGATGTCGGGCGCCTGAATGCATCATGTGTGTCTGTCACTTTGTTACCGTTTTGATCCCCTTTGTTGTCACTGCCTCTCTTTACACGATAAAGCCGGCCCGTCCTCTGTATCCTCTTCGAGGGCTGGGAAGACTGTCAGGCACAGGCCCTTTTGACAACCGTGTTTTGAGGGTTTCAAAATGTGGTGACATGCACGTATCCTGTGTGTGTGTGAGTGAGTGTGTGGTTGTTTGTGCTGCCGCATGGAAATAGGAATAGGGAGTGACTGACAGACTCTCCGAGCTCCAGAGAGCCTCTCTCACTCTTTCTCTGCTCCTCGGTCTGCTTTCTCCTCATCCTCCACCCACCCTCTGCCTTCATCTGTGGCTTTGTAAGCCTCCACAAATTGTGGGAGCATTAAAATGATAATGGAAATTATAGCTAATCTTTGTTAAGACACAGTCATTACCGCCACATTTTAGAATAAAGGTCCGATGATAAGACTATGGCTGCCATGTTTTCCTAAAGCGTATTGACACTTTGGAGTGATGTGTTTTATTCACACTTTTTCTTTCTTTTTTTTTTCGGTTATTTTTCTATTCCTGCTCAAAGTTAATAATGGTGGCACACGAATGAAAGGATGATAATAGGCTGACAACTTGGGCATGAAAGACTAGCTCCACCTTCAAACCAGCTTTTCATGCACTTCAGCGTGTGGGTGTGCGTTAAAGGGCCGGTTCCTCCCTCTCCGTCTCCTTCCTCTTTTGGTAATCCACTAATAAAATATTCATGGATAATCTGCATTTACAATGTAATTACAGACAAGCTTTGAGTGATATCGGATATGGCCAGCGGAAAACACACTTTTCCGCAAAATGTAAATTTGGTGGTTTGTGCGCCTGAATAAATAAGGGAGGCTGGGGATGTGTCATGGGGTTTGAGATTTAAAGCGATTGTTTGTTAAGTTAAAACGAAATTTTAAAAAAGGCTTTCAAGTTTCAAGCCAAGAATCCACAAATGTTATTTTTCATAGAGTCCTTGAATCTAAGTGGCGTTAGTGTGAAGCCAGGCAATATGCATGCAAGACTATGTTGTTATTCACTATATGGTGATATTCCATTAGGTTACTTGTCAGTGTTTAATATAATAAAACAATATACTGTTCTAATCTTTGCCTTCACCCACTTAATCGTTAAATCCACGTGACAGTTGATTATTTATGAAAAATAACACTATGCTAATATTCTGTGAAAGTCATCCTTACATTGTTGTTGCAGTATTGATATAAATATATGGTCAAAAGGATTATTGTATTTGATTTAATCGCCCCACTTCTTGCATAAAGACCTTTTTAGGAAACCAATGTTGATATCCTGTGTATCATGTAGTAGGTATGCAATGATGTTTTACCACTGCAGAAAGATACAATTGTGACCATTATTTAACTTTTGGGACATTTCTGTAGTGAACTACATGATATTGAAGGATATCAGACTATCGCAATACACATATTCAAATGCGATACAATTTGACTGAGACTTCATAATAAACTTATTGTGATTCTCAATCTATTGTCACACCCCTATGATGTATCGCGCTATAGCCTACATTATTTTAAAGCCCTGCTGCTGCTGTGCACACTTTCATTGTGATGAATGAATGAACCATGTCACAAAACTGCCCCCTCTGTCTTACCCTGTTTCTGCCCCTGCTGTTCAAACCCTGCTCCCATCTTTGGGGCCCCTCGCTGGCCTCCTCTTCATCACTAATGGAGCGGTGTGTCCCGCGTGCTATTCCTGCAGTTCGATTTTTCACTCGTGCCGGAGGAGAGGGAGGGCGGCGTCCTTTTTTAAATGGAGCACTTGGCGTTTGTGACCTGTAATAAATGAGTTTGCAGTCAGTCATGGCAGCTGTAAGGAGACATCTGGGAGCAAGAGGAAAAAAAAAGAGGGGGGGGGGACTGAGACTTGACTGGGGAACAGGTTATCTATGCAAAGATGAAAAATGGCTGCACCAAACTATATCCTATTGCTTGTATAGTAATAGGGATTTTTTAAAATTAAAACTTATGTTTGTGGTTTAATATGCAAATGTGTCAGGGGATGCAGACACTGAATGGTTGTACAATTAGCAATTTTACTCTAATACAATTGGGATTGGTATGAAATCATCATGATCTCGACGTTGAAGACTACAGAGCACATTGAGCCCAGTGTTATCTGTGGCTGGGCATAGCCAGAGACCAGAAAGCAGCAAGGCTGCAGATTGAGACAAAGCCTTACAGAGTAACTACTGTTACTGTTCTTCCTTTTGCTGCACAGATTTCCTAACAAACATTACATTTACTTTGTTCTAATTGTCCTCGTATGCGTTTGGGCTTCTTCAGTGTTAATGAAGACTTTGGCCTTAGTTGTGCTTTACAATCTAATCTCTTACAACATGACTACTGGGCTTACCGCCTTCACATTAAAGAATCAGCTGATGTCACCAAAACTGCTCACAGAGTTTTTATATTGAAATATTGATTTTGTTCCAAAACAAAGAGAACAAGCCCATCACACGCACACACACACACACACACAAAGGAAATCTCAGTCCTTGGTTGAATAGTCATAGAGTTGTTTATATTGATCTGTGGTCTTTTTATGCTCCTTTAGTAGCATAAAAATCAAAGGTATTTGTCTTTACACAATGTATCCTTTAATACCCTTAGTTGGGTGTTTAGGGGGTATGGAGTTCTTTTATTAGGGTAAATAAGTCACAATGTAGAATTCAGAGGGATACATTTCAGTTGCATTCAATAACTTGACACATTTTCTGTTGAACGTTGAAGGAAAAAGCCCAGCACTGTTTTGAGCGTGCGTTGGTGCGGCTGTGACTCGCGTGAAGCAGCAGTCACCTTGCAGCGGAGCAGAAATAGCACAGCTCCCTTTACCTGGATGTGAAGGTACATAAAGCACAGGATGATAGGGACGGGAAAGGCAATTGACCTTGGCTGCTTTTGGGGGCAGGTGACATAGCCGTCCATAGATGGATGCCGTGGTTCTGCAGCATGGCGGTGAGGGAAGAGAAAGAGGGGATAAATGCTGAGTTTGACAATAAGTAGTGTAAAAAAGTAGATTAAAGGAAAACGATCTTGAGTCTCATTCCCAAGCCGTCTAATAGTGACGGCCTCGACCTCCAAACCTGGGAAACCCAAACCGGATCGGTATTTCATGACCTGGGAGTGAGATTGCTCTGTTAATATACACCTTTACACAAAATTCCTGAGCCTTTTTTTGATAACCTCTCCCAAAAAGCTAATGCGAAAATTAAGGATAGTACTGGAACGGCAGGCTTTACAGTTTGAGCGTGATGGGATGTGTGATGCGAACCAAGCTGACTAAGTGTGACCCAAGTCAAAAGTCGATTTTGCCATTTTGCCCAGCTCTGCTGGACTGTTTACCTGAGACTAGACTATTTTATCTTAGCCAGCCACTAGCACACGTGTAAAACCACAGGGGGTTAAGGTGGCATATCACACTGTTTTCATACCCCCCCCTTCCTCGTTCCTTTGTTCTAAAATCTCTCCCCCACAGAGAGACATTATCCCTGCTGGCAAGGTGAACGTGGTTATGATGTAAGATTATTTGCAGCAGCCAGAATGAGGCAAAAAGAAAGAATATATATTGAGAGAAGGGCAGCCAAGCAGAGGTGTCTTTTCTTTTGGTGGGACGGGTGAGTGTCTCAGGAGTCTTGGTTAAAATGGACGCTCTCACAGGAACCGGACGGACGATTAATCAGTGGCGGCCCAGAGGGGGAGCCGGGGCTCTGACAGAGACACTTCATTCTGCACACACCTGCTGACAGGCTCACCCATATGGTCCTTCTTCGCGGCTCTTGTCATTTTGCCTCTGTTTCTTTCCTCTCAATATTCGTTTTACACTCCTCTCCTCTTCTCTCTCGTGTCCTCTTCTCCCTTTTTTCCCCTTCCCTCGCCCCTTTCCCCTTGTTTTCCTCGCCTCCAGAGGGTTTAGCTCTTCAAATCTTTTGCTTTTAGAATCATCCCAGAGTCCCTTGTGGGACCTGACAACTAGCTCGCCAACACTTGAAGACAGAGTGGATGCAGAATAAGGTTAGGGAGGGTTGACTGGTGGCCATACCTCACCTTCACCCACCCCCACTTGTCGTCTCTGCACCCATCCCCGCATGGCTGGTGCTGAGTGATTGATGGATGGAGGTTTGACAGGGCCTGGTTCACCCGGGAGCATTAGCAAGGACGCTAAGGTTTGGCCAGATGCTGGGGAGAGACAGACAGGAAAGTGAAAAACAAAGACAGGGAGGAGGGGAGGGTGTACTCGACACTGTTGGCCATCACGCCTTGCCAGGGTTGCAAGGGTGAGCGAGCTTTCCCTTAAACGGTGCACCTGTTTTCAGTTTTCCATTGCATCATCCTGTGGCTTTTCCACTGTGACCATGATGTATTTTAATAAATGCCAAGAATTTCCTCAGCTCATAATTCTAAAGGGGATTAAGATATTTAAAATGAGAAAACAGCCTAACGGCACCTGTGCATAGCAACATAAAAAAGTAGGGGCTTCAGTCATAATGAGAAACTAGGGCTGGGCCTTAAAATGGGCCTTAAAATTATATCACAATTTAGTTGAAGCATATCACAATATATTATAAATGCAAGATGGATCAACAAAAACAATTATCACTATATCTTTTTTTTTTACCATATCCATCAATATTGATACTGCTACAACCTAAACCATTCGTATTTGAAGACCCAGGAATAAGACTAAATATCAAAATGCTTCTTTAAAGCCGCTGACAGCATGACAAGAATGGTACCCCTCATCTTTAAAGGTTATAAAACTGAGCTGCAGCTGTTGTTTTGGTTATTGATATGGACATGTCTGATCATAAATGTACCTACAGTAAGTCCACTGTATGTGTCTCAGAGTTGTATTGAGTGGAGGCTGTGTGCTGCCTTCCCCTCCTGGGGTGTCCCGGTCTTCCAAGTAAGCAAACACCCACTTGACATGGAGCCAAGCAAAGGGGAACAAGGGCCACAGTGTCTCCCTGATCCAAGTGCTTTGTCCTGGACGAGGCTCCCGCCATGGCTCCTGGCTCCCAAACCCACGTGACACGCCTGGAGATGAGGGAAGCACTTGTCTCATGAACATTGTCTGTACATGGATGGCCCCTTCCAGGATTCCACCAGTCTTACTAAGATACTGCACTGTGGAGGCACTTGATTTATAGGATGGAAACACATTCTAGACGTCATTGTGATCCGGGGGGAGGATATATAGTAATGATCCTTATGAGAACACTATTAAAACAACATCGAAAAAAATCAATGCTTTGTGTAAGCACAAAGCCAGAAGAGAGCCGAGAAGATGTCTTTTCTAATTTAGTTTTAGCTTCTTGTGGGATGCCATCCTGCCTCAACACCAAACACCTGCACGCTTGAAGTCTTCCCAGTAAGTCGGCAGTTTCACCGCCTTGGTGCTGGCAGCTTCTCCCAGTCTCTATGCTGAATGGTGATGAGTGGATTGTGTAAGTGTCAAGCAGCTGTCTCGTACCTGTGTCTGGCTCTCTGAGTGGTAGACACAGAAACAACAAGTATCTCCGTCTCTCCCTCTCATTGCGGCCAAACCACACTTTGGGCTTTTGCTCTGAGTCTGGCTTGGCAACAATGTGAAGTCAGTAGGATGAATAAAACATTGCAGAATCAGCACCATCCACCCTGGGAAATATCAAACTAAGAGTATAGCTTAACGGGGAAACATTGGGCCTGTCCCAGGGGTCGGACATTTTATCGAATAGCACCTCCATAACTGCAGCTGGGTCAACTGATTTATTTGTATTTCACAAAGACCCAAACTCTGGATGGACTTACTCAAAATTATTCCACAACAACCTAATGATCCAGCATGTTTCAACGAGAGAGACCATTTTGGCTCGTAGCTCAGGAGGCTGTAGACTGTAATCGCTTTGGGTGAAAACAGCCCCCAAATTATTTGGTCTGTGAAATTCATTCATTTGGACTGCCACTGGAAAATAAACTACTATTTAACACGCATTACCGCACACATTACACAACACTCATCTCGGCTTTTGGTGGTGGTGGCAAGCCCCTGCAGCTAATTATCTTTAAAATTAGGGCCGAGGTGGAGGTTTAATTAGGCCTTGCCATGAGGAGGTTTGAAGCTCCACAGTAACTCCAGCAACATCAGCTGCCAAAACTCATCAGCCTAATGGAGACTCAAACATCAAGGGCCCTCGGGGGCCCAACAGGCTAGTTCGACTTTCTGCCTTATGCCGACCAAGACCCACTCACACACTCTATTTATATACCAGACAGATAATGAAGACTTGATGAAGTTGGAGCAGGGAAGCTTTTGCATAAATGTGTGCAGCAAAGGAGTTTAACTCGTTCAAGTTTAACTCTTACACTGTTGCCATTCTTAAGATTTCAATTTTTGCAAACTCAACATACATGTAGCCATGTACTCAACATAAGCACAATTTTGGGTTACTTTTGCTCTAGTTATTCAATTTAAGGGACTCTCCACTTTAGGCTTTTACTCGATGACATGTTTGTTATACAAATACTTTACTTTTTACCCCACTGAATAAGATCTTAGAAGCAAAACCTTGGATGATTTTCTAAAATCAGAATCTGTCCTTTAAATTTTCCATTCAGAAGTCACTCAGTATATAAAATGTGCTTTCACCACCTATAATATTGAAGAGCTGCTTAGGTTTCAACATCAGTATGAGTATTGAAGTAATATAAAATATGTAATAATATAATTTTCTAGGAAACATTCTACCTAACAAGTGCCTTTACTTAAAACATTTTTACACTTATAACACACTTATAACACACTCTTATTTAGTGAAATTGTCAATATATGGCTTTGTGGTTGAGTGTTTTTGCCTGAGTGAGGACCTCTTCCATCACTGCAACAAAAAGTCCACCATTGTTTCACTGTACTGAAATTCTCTGTACTCCTCAATGGTCTGTGGTTGTACTCAAAACTGATTCAGCATTTTCCCCTCCTTATTCAGCAAATAAGGAGGTCTGCAGTCTGCGGCTTCTTTGTAGGCATCTGGTGTAAAGAAGATT
>KV751414.1:310235-327320 GCA_001698575.1 Mola mola
AATAAAATAAAGGATCCTCTTTGTTGAAAACAGGCGGCTTACGTTTATTCATCTGACATCTCCTGCTATGGAAATCACATTTCTGTAGTCAACACTAAAACTATGGTTTTTATACTTAAATCTTACTACCACTCTAGCATTTTCATTGTTTGGAGTCATACGCCCATTCGACTACATCCCGAGTCGGCACCCATTTTCACACGACCTCTCTGTGAGATGAGCTTCTTTTCAGGTTGCGGTGCAGTAGGCTGGTGCATTTTTGTCCACTGACGACTTTAGCGGAACAACTTGTAGCTGTAGTTTTGGGGGGATGGAAGTTTGGAGGCACATAAGAATACAGAAATCAGTACATTTCCACAATAAATGATTGCAAGAATGCACAAATTAGTGATTAAAAAAATCCGCAGAAGGAACAGAGCATCCTTCCTGAAACTCGAAAGGAAACCCTCTTCTCTTGATCCTGCTTCTTTCTTCTTACTGCCTCGGCTCTAAAATCAGTCTCAGTCTATGAATAGAGGAAATCACAAACCACTAGTAATGGGTGGGAGATGTAGCATTAAAGAGCTTCTGGTGGCTTGTTAAAATTAATGTACATAGAAAAATAAGTGAACGGGGAATAGTAAATGTGTTTTCTGGCTGATAATGAAATCTTGTTTTCTATAATGTCTGCCAGATCATCACACACAGCCACCATGTCGAGGACCTTCCAATCCATGTTGGTTTTTGTATTTTTTTTAACAATGGGTCTGTGCAAATCATCTGCTGGCAGGCTGTGTCCTGCCACAATCCTTTCCATCTGTTTACCTGTCTTTTAGACTCGAGACACAGACAGACAGCAAATGGATAAATAAAGACTGAGCAAAACATTGGCAGTATGTGTGTTTGTTCTGGAGGGCATGTTGGCCGTCCCTGCACTGACAGCCAGCCCGTCTCAGAGGACTGAGTGACGGAGCGGGGCAGGAAAGCTGGCAGGACGCTAATGGGTGTGATGCAAATGAGCTCCCAGCCAATAAACAAGCTCTCCCCTTCCCTCCCCCTCACCCTCACCTCGGATCCCCTCTTGTTTGTTTTAACACTTGTGCAGGTAAGATGAGCGAATTCAGTTGTGTTACCAGAAACTATAAAAACAGGGCTCGATGCAATGATGAAGCATGCTTGAATGGTGTCTTTCGTTTTTTGAACTGCTGAAACCTGTTTTCACAGAAGAAGCTATATATATATAAGCCCGTCATTTAGATTCTAACCTCCTGTCTGAAAAGTAGCTGACATTTACAATTGTGTACATGCATTTGAATGCATTTTACCAGCACTCAAATTTTTTTTTTTTTTTTTTTTTTTTACTAATATGCTGCAGAGGAAAATGTTAAGTAAAATTTGCACTACTTACACAAGAGTGGGACATTTTGGTACAATGCACACCTGGGGAAATAACATAAAATTGACTCAGAAATAACCATCTTACCCTGCCCATTTTCGCTCACGGAAGCTTCCCTGTGCTTTTTAGCCTCTTTCTCTTTAACAACCTGTGATTTCTTACACTGTTGTCCCCTCTTTCCCACCCTGGAGAAATGTCACTTGGGCCGGCGTCGTCAATCAAACTGGCATCTCTGACAGAGCGTTCGGCCAAAAGGCCATGCTCCGATTGGTATAGGATCCCCTGGCTGTGCCGTGTCAGGTGGCTGCCTTTGCTCCTCTTCTCTCCATGTCGTTAGCGTTCTCAAATAAGGAAAGATATCAGCTCCTACCGACTCTCCCGACATCCTCTCTCTCTCTCTCTTCCTCTTCTTTGCACAGAGGCTGTGTGTTGCCTTAACCTCTCATGGGAGCATGTGTGTAGATTGTTTTTTTTGTCCACTTTTTGCACGTATTCTTGAGAGGTAAAGCAAAAGGACTCTTTAAGTGCGGATACCATTAAACTTCCCCAAAATAAGCACAATCTTCTAGTATTATGTATGCATTTATTTATTTATTTTATCAGGTGGCTGTTTACAATCGATGTGCTGATGAAGAGCAGCCAGACTTCTCTCAGTGGGCTGACAACATTATTAATTGCTTGTCTGGCTTTATCTGGTGCCTTTGGCTAATAACAATTCAGCTTGATAAGGATGAGAAGTGACCACAAGCTGTTTACAGTGAGTAGCGTGAGGCCTGATGCCCGAGTACTTGCAAAAACCAATAAAGCTAGTCCATTTGTCAGCCTGAATGCAGGTGAGGCTCACTCGAGTTCTTCAGTAATAAACTCCTTTGTAATTGAGAGTAAACTGCCTCATATGGCTGTGCTGCAGCAATCACATCTTAGTACAAATGAAAAATGGAGCAATTTCACCAAAGTATACCTTAAGAAAAAAAAAAAAATAGTTGAAAAAATGTTAAATACGGCTTGACAATATCCATCTGCTCTCTTCTGTTGAGTGTATTGACTGTTGTCGGCCAGATAGAGATGTGTCAGTTACATGCCCACTGACTGTCTCTTCAGGAACCAGAGATTTCTTGTATGTGTGTGTTCAGAGTGCCCATGTGTTTTTCATGTGTGTATTTTAACAGATGTGTGTTGCTTTTGGTCATAAGGCCACAAAGAAGTACAGCAATGGTTGACGGATCCCTTTAGAAGTGTGAGAGCAACTTCACCAGACAGTAATGAAGCTGCCAGGACTCTGGTCAAAATCTATTCAAGATTAATGTGAAAGGAATGCTTTCAGTATCTTTAACTTTGCAAAATTCCTTCAAAAACAGATGATTTTCTTTCAAACGATTGCAGTCATTAAGTATCCTTCATGGCTTTTAACCAAAGGTAAACGCATTCATTTGAGTTTTCATGGTCTACTGTGGTTGTGCTCAGAGGATTGTGCACTATTGGGCTACATGTGAGGTCGTAGAGCCAACAAATTGGTGGGCAAAGCATTTGCTTTGCCGGATGTGTCCTTTGGATTTTGGTGCAAACATCACAAACACAAACATCTGTGTTAATCTGTGCAGAAGGAAATGTTATGCCATATATGTTTGCAGTTGCTTTGCCTTTGCACGTGTGTGGCGGTTTGCTCATAATGGAGCTAATGTAATGAACTCATGCAAGTTGATGTGTTCTATCTGGATGCTGTGCAGCCTCACTGTATTCACTCCTCGTGGAGTTCACAAAGGGACACACAGGGAAGAAGATGACAATTTCCTTCCTTTTATGCAATTTCTCCACATGCACGCACACACGCATTAACATGCAGGGGCACTCTTGGAGGCGCAAGCAAAACGTTTAACTTTGAAAGTTGGAATCCTAATTAGCAGAATTAGCAGTAGATCAAAGATGACAATTAAAGAGGGGTGTTTTTGGTACTGAGGGCTCATTAGCATCACAACACATGGACGTGGCCATGAAAAAGTCGGCAGAAGGAGTCTCATTATAGAGCACCGCTGCGCTTACGTCGGGCCTCATGCAGGCTGATTGGCCATTGGTAAAGAGAGAGCAAGCAGCTCTGACACACACACAAGGATGCACACAGAGCTGAGCGCGGATGCGCTAACACCTGTGGTGATGGGTACAGATACAAGAAAGCACTGCCACCAACACACACGCACACGTTCAGATGTACTCAGATGTAATGTTTGCCGGCACAAAGGAAAACAAAAGCCAGTCCCTGCCTGCTCTCACCCAATTTCATTTTAATTAAGAGGGGAATTAACTTTGATCTGCCTCAGTGTTGTAGAAGCTCGCTAGCCCAGCCTGTAGAAAAACCCAAACCCTTAAGTATTCGTCAGCCTCCTCCTCAAAGTCAGGCCCAGATTGTTTTCCACTCATTTTGCTCTGTCTGAAGTCAATACAGATAAGAGCAGGAAAGACTCTATTAGGACTACCTGAGCCCTTCTCATTAGGCAGCTCTAACAAACTCCTGGCAGCAAGCCGTCGCATGTAGTTCTCCGCATTCAAAGTACAGGCAGAACAAAAGATCAAAGCTTT
Organism: Mola mola; assembly: GCA_001698575.1. Lineage (NCBI taxonomy): Eukaryota > Metazoa > Chordata > Actinopteri > Tetraodontiformes > Molidae > Mola > Mola mola. The sequence goes on from KV751414.1 coordinate 314,185, forward strand.
TGGGATTGCACATTTTTTAGGGGTTCTAATCACTGTTTCGTAGTCCAATCACAATAAGGATTCAGTGAAGCTTGTTCTTTAAACGAGGACATTTTTGTGACCTTTCAGTACTTTTAAAGTTAAAAGAAAGGTAATGCATACAGGGATGAAAGGACATGTTCTGCAGTCAGCGGGGGTGGGGGGCACCGCAACCTGTTAAACACGTTTTTAGTCACGACTCAAGAAACGATTAGCTAATTCTGACAAAATGTCCAACTCATGTCGAGCAGAATACCAAAGCTTTAAGCATTAATGACATTTTAGAAAATAACAGTTTTTTTTTTTTTAGGAAGCGAGATCAGATGTTATAGATGCTTGTGCTGCTTGTAGATAAATGTGAGGCTTTCACATTTTAGAGTTTACAGCCTTCTGGCAGCAAAACATTTGTTTAAAGCTCGATATTCCCCCACAGGTTTATTGGTTTTGCTGATCTTCAGCTCTAGTTTTACAGTACTTTATTACTATTTGAACACGCAGTAAATGGCATCTGTTTCCATTTACCACCCAGTGTTGTTTGTCTATTCAAGGTCTCTTCCTTTGCACTCAGAACATTTTATTTGTTTCCAGTGTACATAGTACAGGGTTTGTATTTTAAAATAAGCTAGAAATCACTGTAGCTAATTTTCAACTCTGTTTTTTTGAGATTTTGAGACTTTGCTCCCTGCCCTTTCTTCCAGATATATACACCTGCTTTTACTGGACCTTGTTCACAAAAATATATCTTTCAAGGTGTTGCTTAAACATTCTGAGATCGCTGATTGATTTGTACCTATTTAAACATCCTGTTGAAGCCATTTTGGTTCTAAAGCTACCATTTTTTTAAATTTTTGAAATGGATGATAAACATATTAAAGCCTTGGAGTAAAAGATTAAAGGTTGATGATAAAACTACACTGACTACATTCATTTGGATGATAAAACAATTGGTTTAAATTGATGAGATTTCCTAGACTGACCTCACCAGCGCCTCTCTGCTGCTCCCTTGCTGCTTCTTTTTCCTGTTGTGGCATTGAAATGCTTCCTCTTCCTGCCACCATCCCTCTACTTCTCCATCCATCTCGGGGGAACGCTGAATCTGCATATCAGCACAGGCCTCCAGGGCACATAAGGGTGGGACAGAGGGATTTGGATTAGGAGAGGGTGTTGCTCTGACTGACAGTACTGATAATCATTGTAATGGGCGCAGGGAGGGGAACGTGGGAGGTAAGCAGCTGTTTTTTGAATGCCAGCATGAGCATCCTCCAACCAGGTGATTCCATTCGCATTGAAGGAAAGGAAAGCAAGAGGGAGTCAAAATCTGGAAGGAGAGAGGACAATGTAACAGGAGGGAACGCTAAAGTCAGAGAAAATAAATTGAACTGTTTTACGACTCTCTGAAGGACCACAACTACACCAGTGCGGTCACAGAGTTTTGAGAGGCATTTTCATTAATCCCCTCCCATAGTTTCATAGAGTTTGAGAATCCAAAGAGATGTTTCTTTGTAGGTGATTTTGGGCCATACAAGTCCTTTACTGCATTTTCTGCCTTGATTCACCCTAAACCTGAGTTTGACTGCTCTCACCAGTTGGAATATTGATCTTTTATTTACAGATATTTTATTCACAAAATGAAAGTCAATTCGTTCCAGAAATGTTCAGTAGATGAAGAATGTTGAAGTTGTTTTTTTTTAAAAAAAAAGTCATTTCTAGTGCTTCTGTGGGAAGCAATGGTGTGAATGAAATTCTTCCATAGTTGAGACACCGCTCAGTCTGAGTGTTTCACACTTTCATGGTTTAAAAAGAATCACACAAAAGCAGTAACACTAATAACGTGGTTAAAAAAAAATAAAACTCCCACTTTCATGTGCTTAATGTCTTTTAGGGTTAAGGGTCCTTTTTTTCCCCTTTTATTCTCCCTCTATCATTATTATTTTTCTCACATGTCTTTTTTTCAGAGTCCCCTCTTTGTTCGTGCGTTCACGTTCCCTCTCCAATATCTGCTCATTACCGTATTTCCTTGCAGCACACGTTGAATGTGCTGGTTATCATTAAAAGAGCAGCTGTGAAGGTGCAGATATGCCGGCACAGAGCAGCTAGAATTTGTGCTGGGCCTTTGAACTACAAGCACAGCTAATCATATTTTGTCCACACTGCTGCCAGAGCCTGATCAGTGTTTATACAAGACAAAAGTGCTCTAAAGTCCCTCAGTGTTTTTCTGTTTCCCCCGGTAAATGGAGGGACATAATTTTGAGTGAGTTCCACTTTAATTCTGCGTTTTGCTCAACATGTATATGTTGCGCTGTGCTTTTTATTTTTATTAGAAAGTATATTTTTAAATTAATTGTCTAACTCCGCTGCTGGTCCATGCTCTAGTTCCAATCACCTGTTAGCTGTTCTTTGTACATTTCTACTTAAACACAGCTTTCTCCTTTGTTAATGAGCATTACTCATAAATCATGTGATGTAATACCATATTATAATGATAACATCTGTGGAAATGATCAAACTGCTAAATAAATTAATCCCATATTTATAAAACCAATGTCATGAATACCACAGATGTCGTTTGTTGCAAGTGGCAGTTGATTGTGACGTTTGTCCAAAACATTTCAGCCTTAACTACTACATGAAACGGCTCGACCGACTGGTAGAACCTGTAGCGCAGCCATCTGTAAGGATCTAAACTTTCACAAAATACCTTTTTTTTAAGAAAAATCCTTTGAGTTCGGTAACTAGAGGTGTTTACCTGCAAAAGGCTGTATAATCCAGTGGGTAAATTGAAACATTGGAATACATTGTTTTTTCTCCACTAACAACATTTATGCAAATTTCCTTCAGCCTATTTATTCCATGCTATGGTAATCTGCTAAATGTGGTGGTCTTTTGTAATTGTAAAAATTTGGAAAACAGTGCCCCTTCTGCTTTTGACTGATCATGTCTGCGGTGCAACATCTGCGACTGGAAATCTAGAAAGTTATGAAAAACATTTGTTTTATTTTAGTATCTTTGCAGTCATTGATCCAAAAACACTGTACTATCTCCTCCAAGTTAAAAGACACTTTGCATTAACATAGTGACCATAGTTGCCCAACGCCATTGCATTATATAAACTTGTTGAGCTTAACAGTCCTAACACTTGGATTCAATACTGGTTAAAATCTCCAGAATTGATGTATTTTGTGAAAGTCTACATCGTAAAAATATTGCTTAGGGTGAAAACAATGCAATGTAATGTAACAATGAATCTTGTTTCCTGATCGTCAAAAAAAAAACAACACACATAATTGGCCTCGCAGGTGAATGGAACCTGTTGAAACAGCTCAGGCTGGCTACCAGTATTTGATGGCCCAAAAATACGACTCAACTTCTAAGCTAACGCTCCTCTTACTTGTTATTTTGTCAGGCGACATTGTGATTGCAGGTAACTTGTTGCTCTTCTTTCCTTGGTTGTGTACTAATGCTACTGCGTTGAAAGTCACTTGCAAAATCATAAGTTTGGTCTGCTGTGACACATTTTATATGCACTGAGGTTGAGGTTTCAAAAGGTTTATTTTTAATAATTAATTTCCTCTCATTTTTAGCTCATATCAACCACAAAGCAGATACTGTAAATCTTGTAACAGTAATATAAGATTTTACTCCTTTTGGGTTGTCCAAGTTTGCATATTAATGCTGCATGAACTGTAATAAACTTGGATTTCCACTCTTTTGAGTAAAGGTCAGAATGCAGTTCTTCAGCTTCTGCTGTTTGGAATGTTCTTGATACATTTAAACATGGGACATAGGACTCTAATTTACTAATCAGAACATTTAGCTTTGGTTAAACAATTAGTGGGGCTGACTGCTGCTGGTACTTGCAGATGACCCGACTGCAGGTTGGTTGTCACGTAGCGTCTATCTTGAATGCGCAAGCACGAATGCATTAACTTTGGCTGCATCAAATAAACTTTGGGTAGAACAAGTGAGAAAGAGAGAAAGTTTGTGTTTTTATTTCGCATCATATGTCCAAAATTGCTTTTGGTTACTTTGTGCTGTCCGATGAAAATCAAAGCCTCTCAAAGCCGCTTCCTCTTCTTGCTTGCCCTGTTTTATTAATGTTTCCTCGCAGTATTGCCCACTTTCATATACTTCAAACTTGTTATCCCTGTCTTTCTGAATGTAATTTGCATCAATTTAGAAAGAGATGAGATGCCAGATCTTGCTATCTCTCTCTCTTTTTCCTGTTTCTAAGTGATGGGCAACTCTCAGCCCTCGTTTCTCTTCTTTAACCAGTAGTGATTAGTCTAGCCAAATAGCTGGAATTAGCAATGTAAAAATCTGCTTATCCACTGCCAGCTGGAGCAGATGCTCAAATTAAGAATCAGCGCCAGATTTTCCACTGGCATGAAGCTGAGCTCGAAGGCGAATGCTGATGTCGGAGAGAGGAGAGAACAAGAAAACAGTTTTGAAAGTGCCACAGAGCTGTGTATGTCTTTGAGAGAGAGAGAGAGAGAGAGAGAGAGAAACAAAGAGAAAGACAAAATAAGTGAGAGAGAGAGAGAGGAAGGGGTAGGGAAGAGTGAGCATGGGAATAAGAAATGGCAAATTCTTTAGTTTCAGCCAATTAGGCTGAGAAGCCACTGGTAATTAACTCTCGAGGGACGCACTGAACAGTCATGCACCTCGTTTACATAATGAGGATGAGAGGAGAGGCTGTCTTTTTCCCTTTTTCTCTGTATCTCCCTTGCTCTCTGTCTTTGGCCTGTTGAATCAAAGCAGAGAAGTATTTCCTTTACTTCCTCATGGCCAATGTCGAACATCTCCCACTGACCTGGTAGAACACATTCAGAAGGATTCGACTCGTAGAGACGATGGGGTTTTAACTTCAGATTGTTTGGAGGTAAACAGACACCGTACGCTGTAGATTGATCTTCCTCTGGCAGCTTTATGTAGCACACCAGTCTCTGTATTGGACTTGGTCGCCTTCTTACAGATTTACAAATTTACTGCATATAAAGCAGAGTTTGATCATGCAAATTTATGATAATCCTTTTGGCTCCTTCTGGCCTTTGCCCCACTCCAATACCTTTCATTTCCTCCTTCCCAGATATGGAAAACGATGGAGTCGGACTTAAGTCCAGAAGCCTCGTTGCTACCCCTGAAAAGATTCACAATAAATGAAAGAAAACTGCCAAGTGTTGAAGAGCGTACTTCTCGTTCTCATAGCTTGAGGTTAAAGGGGCATTTCCCCCATAATATACTGAAAACACAGAATTCTTCCAACCACAAATTCATTCTATCTCCCCTATAGGCCACTGCCCCAAATCGTATTTTTTCCTCGGCTATTAGGATTAAAGGACTTTTTACTCGATCTCTTACTTGATTAGATGTTTAGTTGGCACTTATTTGTTATAAATGCAAGAAAATCCTCACCCAAACCTATTAACCTCTAAAAATGCTACTTATAGGAAGTCTGTAATCAAAAAAATGGCCTTATTTTAAGTTGCCATAAGTACTTGCAAACACATACGTCATCATTTTCCTTATGTGTGTGATGCACCAAAACCACAGGAAATTATCACCGTTAACAGCAAAGACAACCCTGAGTTGCAAGACTACAAAAGTTTGCAATGGTTTCTTTACTCTTTCACTTCTTAAAGATGATGTTTCTTATGTTTTATTTCTGCTGTGCGGAGGTGAATGTAGCTCAGGGGGAGAGTGAATGTAATGTAAGAGGAAGAAATTCATATCTTCAGGTTGTGTGTTTTCCCCTTTTGCTGCCTTGTTTTTTTCCCCCTGATCCTTTGATGGCGGAGTTGGGATAAAAGTGTTAAGCTCACTTCCTCTTTTATTAAAGGAAGCTTAATTTAATTAGTTTGCACTGTGTGAGCCTGCTATCGGGTCCTTCTGTTCCCGTGCCCAAGGTTTCTTAAGCTCTGAGGAAGAGAGGCGAAGAAAAAAGGGAAACTGTTGGGTGGTCTCCAAGGAGGAAGTGTCCTTTTAATCAGACTTCTGCTAAGATCCCATTACCATCTCCTAAGAGAGAAGGAGGGCAACACATAGACAGATGGACAGACATACAGTAAAGGTAGATAGAAAATGTATTCAGCGATATGCAACATTCAGGACAGTCAGATCAGAGGGAGTTTCGGATGGCACAATGGAATACAAAAAGAGCTTACACTCTTAAAGTTACACTAATTTGTGATAGAAGAACTGCAGTCTCAATCAGTAATTTCATTCATTTTTGATCGATGTTGGTGGAAATACTGTATACTGTAATTAAAAAAAAGAAAAATTTCATTCTTGGACCTATTTCACAACTGATACAAGAGAATAATATTTATGTAAGTAGGAGATATGAGGAGCTCAGATTTATATCACTGTGGCTATTCAAGAAAATCCGTATTGGCAAAATGTAGCCGTAGGGCTGGAACCGACCTGTGGACCATTTCAGGTCGAGTTCTTGTAAAAGTGACTGACTGAGAAAATGACAGTGCTGAGACAAACTCAATGACTCTGATGATCAGAACAACATGTTAGCACAGTGGTTCCACCTGGTTCCCCTTTCCGAGATGTTCTTTGATGTTCTCATATGGAAACGTTAGTGGAAAAGTAGAGCTACAAACACAATGTTTGCTCACTGAAATAAGAAATAACTCATGCAATCCTTGTAGCAGGTAAGTATGAACGATTTCCCATGTTTGTTACATCCCCATGCATTTTCAGTTCCAAGAATTAAATGTGAATTAAATTGATCTTTTCCTCGATATAATCCCTTTATTACACCTAATAACAATACCCTACACTACAACAACAAACTTAACAATGTTGTTAGCGATGAACACTTAGGCCATCTTTGTCTATATTCTTTGCAAAGAGTTTCAACTAAAGTATGTGTGTGTGTGCGGTTGGGGGTAATCACATCAATCATGCTCGCTCTGTGAATAATAATGCTGATCAGGATCAAGGGTCCATGCTGTGGTCAGGGGACTGAGCAGCCTGATTCTGTCAGCACACAGACAGCTATTAGAATACATGATTGCCTCATGATTGTAACTCGTAGCCCTTAAACTGGGCCAAAGTCAGGGATTTGCATCATGACACTTGTAGTTGGCCTTCCTGTTGCCATACTGCTACAATGCTACAGCAGAGAGGTGAGACACTGTAATAACAACATGTAGGCCTATAAAATGTTCCTTTTTTTAAGAAAAAGAAAATAATACATTCTAGAATATCTAGAAAGGTTGATTTTCAAAAGGAGTAACTCCTGTGCTCAGAACATGTCATTTCCATCATCGAATTAATAAAGCCAGTGCTGTTATCTTCTCTGTTAGGCATTTTTACAATACAAACGTAATGTCTTTGAAGTTAGATAAAAGGTAAATAACCGGTAGCTAACCATATTATTATACCAGTTAAAGTTTAATTGTAATTCAATGAAAGATCTCTGCAGTAACAAGTTCTTCATCCTTTTGAAAATGTCATCCCAATCTTAATCTTTGACAAAAGATGTCAAAGACCACCTCCAATGAAAATCACATTTTGACCCTGTTAATATGTCCATGTGGTATTTCCTTTATGCGCTATTACATACACCATGACCAGTCAACGTCATGAATGAGGATTTTTGCTTTTGTTCTGAAATCCACCAATGACAGTCTACAAAAAAAGATTTGGGGCAGCTCGGGGCGACAAGTGGAAAACCGTAGCAACCAATCTTCATGATTTGTGGGGATGGAGCCTAACATTGTAGAAATTAAACTTACTATTCTGATGAATCAACTTGTAGGAGACCTTGTTCCTTATTCCTCTTCTTCCTGGGAATGTCTGGTTCAAACATGCGTGGCTGAATTACTCCAATGTTAGAACTCGCTACTGTGCGATGTACAGTAGACTAGTTTAAAAGTCGGAAGATGACAGCTTTGCTTTACATGCAGGTGAGAGGCAGAGCGGTAAGCGGAGATCGAGCTGTCCTGAAGTATTACTGAGCCTCACACTTGCTCTCTAGTGTCTGCCTTTCTTTTGTTTCCTAGATAGATTTCAACAAGGAAACTCACGAACACCTTCTCACTACATGACGTTTTTGCTCACTTTTCATTTTATGTAGTTATTGATACTTTATGAGTGTGAATGTTGACTCCAAGCGATGCCATTAAACGACACTGGATCCTTGTTATGTTAATTAAAATTTAATAGAACAAAAGTTAAAAATGACAAACAACAACAACAACAAATCTCTGGCTCTCATTATAGGATGGAGTTTAGAAAATAGGGTTCCAAGTTAATTGGAAATTTCATATACTTAGCCGAGGGAATAGATAGTGTGAATAAAATCCCATAAGTTTTGCGTCATATCGAGACATCTCATAAATTTTAGACTGCTGATAGCCTTTACTGGAGATGGCGAAGTTCCAAGGAAGGAACCATATAGTGTGCGGTTTCAGTACAAAACAGTTCCCGCATGTACAAGTGCAACAGTTGCTATTTGGAATGACTGTGTCTTTTTCCCTCTCAACTTGCTTAGTTGACGACCTCTTATAACTAATAAAGCACAACTTCTACACTACATTTGGTTTTGTATACAAATGGGTTTATAAAATCTCCTTTCTGTATTTTATTGTTATTTATGTATTTATTTATTTTTGTGTCGTCATGAATTCAGTGTGACAGCGGCAGATCTTATATTTCATTGAACTGCGTTCAGAAGTTGTTTTAATATGTTCTCAGTCTGTAACATTCTGAATTAAACTCATTGTTTTTTCCAGAGCTGACAACTGTCAGCCAGTTTTCATCTCATTTCCTCCGTATCTCTGTTGGAAGTTGCAGATGGGAAATACCCAATCAACCATTGATTATAAATAAAGATGGACAACATGGGAGTTCACAAGAAAGTGAAGCCGACACATCTCCATTATAACTTCAATATAAAAACTCATAAGACTCCATTTTTCCCACAGATAAATTTCATTCCAAAGTAGTTTTTGATCATGCTGATGTGCTTCGGAGGCTTATTTATTTATTTATTCATTTTAAATCTTTGAGAAGGTTTGGTTGCCAAAACAGTGGGTAAAATGGCATGATTGACAGGTGAGGCCTATCAGGATTGGACGCGTGTGTGGGCCGGAAATAATTTGGTCATAACTGATCAGACTTTGGCCCTAAATGACAACTGCCTACATTTTGATCCTTTCACACATAAGTAAAACATAAGGACAGAAACCACAAAAACACTAGCGGAAAAAGAACTTAGTTCTGTCTGCCTGTTCTGTTCTGCATGCTTTGACCATACTGTAGTGAACAGGCTTTTGGACTGTTCAAAAATCAGTTTACAAGCCTTAACACGTCGGGCTGAGATGGCGAATTGACACATCTGATACAGTATATAGCTTCCTTGAGTGAGAAACATTGAAATAATCCACACTCGGTGAATGTCGCGTGGTTGCCCAGCATCCTCTCTGTCTGGTTGGGGTCTTAATTGCAGATGCTCAACCTGGCTTAAAATTCTGCAGTCCAATTTACAGTTTGCATGAAGCATCGTGGAAAGGACATGTATATTAATAAAGGTTATCTATGAGCCACATCTCAAACACAGTAAGCTTCTTCACCCTCTTTCGTTAAAGGGCAAGAGATTTTGTTTAATACTGCTGTCTGTCTTCACCAAGTGATTTGACTTTTACAGCTGAAGAGTGCCTCTATCCTCACTCCTCTTTATCTCTCTGTCTGTGCTCACAGGCACGCCGGAGGCCCAAGGGCATTCTGTCAGATAGAAGCTATTCCAGCGTTTTGTCTCTATGATGTCTTGTGAATGTTGGGCGATATAGCAGGTGCAGTTTCTCTAGATCAGATGATGAGCTTCATAGATTCTTTTTTTTTTCTCTCTCTCTCTTTTATTTCTGTCAGCGAACAACTCCAAAGTCCTTGTGCTTACGTTTTGTCTTGGAAATAAGTGAAAAAAGTTTGACCTTTGCGCTTGCTGTGAGGCCCTGCACATGTGAAGTCCCAGAGCGGTGAACAATGCTTTTTGTGAGAGTTATGACAGCTGGCAGGTAACAGGTCGCAGCTCTTTAAATAAGATGGTAAATTAAACTGGAGCGCTCGTGATATAAATGTTTCTGAAGGTTGTTGCGGCTTTGGCTTGAATAAAAAAAAGAAAAAGTCTCATTTAGAGTCAGACTTTTTCTCCAACAGCAGAATTAACAGGTTCAAAAATCATAAATGAAATCACAGTTAAAATGTTTATTTTATAAGGAAAACATAGCAAGATTCTCTGCTGCCCTTCATGAATTGTACTTTGTGTGTTTTGTTGTGCTTTCATAATAATATGAGCAATAAATCTTCAAAGCTGTGATCAGTATGACTGTGCTCAAAAACAGAGCGAGGAAGAGACAACGAGTTTCAGAACACAACTGACAAAGAGATGCAGAAAGTCTGCAGACTCTTTAACATCAATAACACCAGTACAACATGTGTGCACATTGTTATTTTGTACTTCTAAACCCTGTATATTCTTTTCACACCAAATGTGTCAAAAAGGCCAGCTTTGCATCACAAAGATCATGATGGTGGTTGGAATGGTTGGATGGGTCTGTGCTGGCCTGCCTCCAGAAGACCAGAGTTTGAGTCATGTGACCAAATCTCAAATTTGGTGTCTTTTCAACATGGCATAAGTTATGTTGCGTAAGTTAGCCTACATTCAGTCAGTGAGAGGACTGAACTTATGTAATATTTATTTATGGTTTATTAGGTAGGGACAGATACACAGACAGGCTTTGTGATACAAGTATCATTATAGTGTTTATAGTGTATGCTAATTTACAACGCTTGTCCCTAGAAGGGCTTTTATGAAAGATCAGAGAAGAAGAAGGAAATAGGGTAAAGCGAGCAGAGCAACATACAATGAATTAAACATTTAACAGCCTCGGTGAGAGAGAGAAAGAGAGAGATAAAGAAGACAGAAACTAAACAGGAGCATGTTTGTTGCTGGACAAACCTGGATTTGGTAGCTCTCTTAACCATACAACTTGAATGTGTTTATAGGATCTTAAAAAAAAAAAAATAGACAGTTCTGGTGCCTAAACCTAACTTAAGAGCAGTCGTTTCACAGTGTAAACAGTCATAAAGTCATAAATGTAATAATATGTAAAATGTTTATAAAGTATAAGTTCAATCAAAAGTGATTGCAGAGTTCTGCCTAATGTTACAGGGGGAACTGGAGTGTAACAGTTTCAAGCATTTATGTCTGTTGATTAAGATGCAATGATTGACCTAGCAGTAGAAATATTTTGTAAACACTCATGTGCTGGTGTTTTAGTGCATGGTTTATCTGTTCTTGAGAAGAGTTTGTTCACACCCTAGAGAATTCTGAGGAAGCTTCAGGGAACAGTGGCTGACTCGGTGTATTGGAGTTACACTTAAGCAGTGACAAAACAGGTGTTAGCTGAAAATCCTATTAAAGACATGAATACAGCAAAGTGGCTATACCAGAAAACATTGTCTAATATCGACATGTACTAAATACCATAAATAGTTTTGACAGAAGATGTTATAATTGAATTAGCCATTGTCATTAAAATTGAGTTTCAGGCAATAGTTGGCATTTTTTTTTTTTAAATTCTCTTTTTTATTGATTTTCAGCAGAAAAAAAACCAAACAAACATACAATGACATACATGCCAAGTCAGGACAGAACCAAAACAGAACATTTACAAGAAACAAGAAACAAAACACAGAGGGAATCCAACAGAGACAGAGCATTATATACATACAGTAAATGCACACCCACACATATATACATACATACACGTATACAAATACATGTATATAGATATATAGTATACTGACTAATGGATAAAATTAAAAGAAAGGGTGCACCTCACCAGTGTGTCAGGTTGAAGAAATATAAGGACCCCATATTTTCATATATACTGTATATCTTCCCTATCTCTCAGTCTGTAACAGAGCCTTTCATAGGAGGAAATCTTGGCCATTTTGTCGAACCACTCCCTCACCGATATATCTCCTTTAGTTTTCCAATGTCGCAATACTATCCTGCATCCGGTGATAAGTGCTGTTCTGCACAATGAGATCTGGTGGACATTTAGACCACGTCCCTTCGGCACCACACCCAATAGACAAAGCATCGGTTGTCGTATCAGCGTAGAGGACATCACCGTATTGATAAAAGAGATCATCTTAGACCATAGGAAATCTATCATGGGGCATGAATACAACATATGTAAGAGGGTGCCACGCGAAGCATCACATTCCCCTCAAAAGGTTATACAAACATGATGTTTTCCTTTTAAAGTGCCCATCCTGGTCCAGTCTGACCTGTATTTCGGTTTTGGATATAAGTGGTATTCGTTTAAGGTATGCCAGAATACAACTTCGTACCTGCAAGTATTTCCAAAAATCTTTGTTTGGGAGTTTATACTTTTCCCTTAATTGTTCAAAAGACAGAAGTTGTTTTCCATCAAATAAGTCCCCAATATAAACAATTCCCAGTTTGACCCAACCAGCCCAGGAACATGTTTTTTTTTCTTACCTATCCTGAGGCTTTTATTACGCCATAATGATGATTTATTTGTAAAATTGGGATTTACGCCCACGGTCTTATGTGAGACTCGCCATGTCTCCTGTGAGAAAGTGAGTACTGGATTATTATAAGGGATGACATCACTAGTTTGAGTAATAAAGGCCTGGCGTTGGCGTTTTAAAGGGCCCATTTTTTTCAGTAAACACTAAGAAATGTCACTTTAATACATTTATTTTAGTAGGAAACTTCACCAGCTTCCACCAGAACTTCTCATGTGCTTCAAAATAGCCAAAATTAGGTTGTTAGTTGTTGGAGCTGGTTTGCTTTTAGTCAGAGATTGGCTACAGTGGGTGACGTCAACGTTCAGATGCAATCTAGGACCTGGTGTCAATGCATAACAGCTTATAATGTGTTTGTCGTTCTGAGTGGGAACTCATTATTCTTCATCTTCCAATGTAAAAACATTCAAAAACAAAGTTTCTTCTGCAATAGTTTAGCTTTAAGAAAAAAGCAGCTGAAAAATTGATAGTTTGATTCCGAACAAGATGTTACTAGATGATACTATACTTTCAACACCATTAGCTGACAAACGTTTATGATT
>KV751414.1:337771-347809 GCA_001698575.1 Mola mola
TGCAGTAACATTTGATTAAGTTTAGGAAAACATCAGTCACAACTGGTTATGTTTTGACACAAAAACCTTGTGACACGAGCTACAGCTTTGTGGTGAAAGTTGTGCATGTTATTCTCAACTCAACCCTTACCACCACCCCCGTCAGCACTTTCTGCACTTTAGAAGTCATGCTATGTCATTCAAGTCATGTAAAACTGATATGGAGGGTGATGGTGCAGATGGCTGAGAAAGAGGTGAGGTTGGTGAGGGATTTGGGCTACTTTTGCATTCAAGTAACAGACTGTTTTTTTCCAAGGCCCACCAGGTTCTGGCTGCAACATTAACACTGCCTGTGACCAACATCCCCATTGCTGAGCAGATGTTTGTCATCATTGGCTCTGTGTCATGGATTGTTTCTGGGCCTCCAGTTATGGATGGAGCTTTGTGTATATGAATATGTGTGCATTAGGCAGTGTATTAAGGCAGTGATATAAATAGGACAATAATCTGTGACAAGGTGTTTGACCCATACAGTGTATGCTCTTGCCCAATAGCCTCCTCTCCAGACACCTGCATGCTACCCACATGGTCAAGGGACAACGTGCACACATTCAGACACACACCCAGCACCTCTCGGTGACATTTTTGTTATTATTTTTAACCTGTGTTTTCACCTCAACTTTCACAGTTATCAAAGACTATATTGCTTCTGCTTCATTGTATTGGGCAAAGTGATTTGTCATATTTTGTGCGGACACAGAAATTGTTTTTCCTCCGTGGATGGGCTGTCTAGACAGTACATTCTGTAGTGGGAGCATTTGTACAGTGGGGGGTACCTCTATTTTTGCTGTTTTTAAAAGTGTTGGATACTGTACACTCTGGGGGGAACACGGCGAGCTGTGCAGACTGAACACTCTGAACATCGAGCGGTGTACGGTCTGATATAACAAATATCAATGAGTGACTCATGCTCATCTTTGTATGCAGTTAAGCTGTGTCTTTTTTACATTTTTAAAAATGCATGGACAAAGCAATACCAATAATATAGACTAATGTAAATCAAATATGAATGAAATTGTAAGCTAGTGAAGATGAGATGAAAGCATTGATCTTGCACTGGGAATATTCCATTTGTTATATTAGTTCAAGAACCAGAATCAGAGGAGAAAAAAGAGTGATTTTTTTTTTTTTGTGACTTTATTGTCAATCAAGAAAATATGCAGTTCCAGACCCAGTGTTGTGTGTGGTTTAATTTAAGTTTCTCTTAAACGATAAGGAACTTGTTCTGAATGTACACTGTGGTATCTTCTCCATTAAAAACCTAATTAATACAGTCGCATTTATTTGCCATCATTGACACTAAATCTGAAAAAAAGGCACAGTTGTTACTCCAGTAATTACGATGATGGCAACAATTTAGGTTTCATGTTGATGACTGTATGACATATACATTGTTATCCTCTTTCATCAGGTATGCAAACAGATTTTACCAACAAAGTACACAAAAAGTAGGGATGAGTATGGAACACCATTATCAGGATTTTATCAAAATAAAGCATGTGTATAAATAAAAGTTGCAATATTCGTTATTTATTTGAAAACTGTTAAAACAGTCACAAAATTGTGCTTCAGATCATTGTGTTTGATCATAAAAGTAAAAGAACTGTTTCCAGAACCAGTTTTCTTTATAACTGCTAATGTTTGAACTTCAATCAGCTATGCAAAGAGGACTGTGCTTTTGAAATTTTGACAATAGCTCTGATTAAGAAATAAAGTGATGCATACTCACATAGTGCAACACAAACATTTTTTGAGAAATGAGAGCTTGTTTCATCGTCTGGATAAATTCCTAAAAGTTTTTCTCAACAACATTATCTTAAAATGTGTTCAAATCTAAAAATGTGTTAGGGAAGTCGTGTGATTATGCTTATTAGTGAGTAGACATCCCTTAACGTAACTGGGTCCCTGCTTAACACGCTTCTCTGTCTTGGCTATGATTGACTTCGTCAACTCGACAATTCTCATGACTCCAGGCCAGCGCAAGTCTGATCTGATATGATGTGATGCCTTTTTGTCTTCATTCTTCTCTCAGAGCTAGTCTCTGCTGGGGTTCAGTGACGTGTGATTGTGGGTTTGCAGGAGAATTTGATATCCAGCTGCAGCTGAATCAATAACTGTCTTTGCATGACAGCACAAAACAATCGAGGTTAAGTGAATTCGCACAGCACTTTGTTTCTGCCGCTCACACCTCAGTGGGATTAGATTAATCAGTTCCTGCTGTAGATGTGCTGTTGTGTTTGTTCAACAATTCCTGTCCTTCACTATAGTTTATAATCTTCTCGCCACTACTAAAGTATATTTAGAATGCACTCAAAAAAGTAGCAATTTCTGCCATTTTTAAAATGTTTTTTATTTCATTTATTTATCTATTTTATTTATCTATTTTTTTTCATTTTGTTTATTTATTGATTTTTCATATCAAAAATTGCAACATAGATGAGACACATACATACATTCATGACAGAGACTATAACCAGGTGGTATCCCCACAAATGACACACGAGCCAATCTATCCTGCTAGGATCATGTTACTCATAAAACCAACATTCTAGACTCCTCAAGAGGAAAGGGAAGCCAAGACTCAGAAGTCACAGACCAAATCATCTGACAACCAAATTAATTAATGAAAATGCCTCTAATATGGGTGATGAATAGTGACCAGATTTTGTCATACTTATCTTCTGACCCCCACACTATATATCTGATAGAGAGTTTTTCCAGATCTAATCCCAATTTTGGCGAATTGTGGTCTTCACATAGAATGGTGAATGCTGAATGGTGCAAAGCTATTGTCAGTACAGTCTTGAAAGTAGACCAGACCGTTTCTGTGCCAAGTTGCAAATGCCGAATCCAACTGGGACGGAGTGGAAAGTGATTAAACATTACTTGGGAGAATCCACATACGTTTTTCAGATTAAAATGCTTTCTGAACTGACCCCAGATCCTGATTGAGTTTCTTGTGTGCTCTAGTATTTTAATGTGCTGATAGAAATGAGATTGGAGAAAGTGGAAGCGTGGATTCCAACTCCATATCGCCTTCCTTATATGAGCTGATTTCTTATTCCATATAAATGACATGATGATAAGATGATATATCTGAGTAAAAAATGATTTGGGGAGAAAAATGGCTACCATTTGAAACACATACAAAAATGTGGGCATTACTGTCATTTTTACTGATTTTATTTGCACTGCCACAAAGATGGGGAGCTTCGACCACCTATCCCGGGTCATTTTTGGTATGTGCCAAAGCGGATTTATAATTGCATTTATAAATGGCCTTGACTGATCCTGCTCTCTCGATTCCCAAATACGTGACTTTTTCATTCCCAATCTTAAACGTAGATGATCATACTTAACTTATCTTGCCAGAGCAGTCAATAGAAATAACAACGATTTGACAAATTAATTCTGTACCCTGAGATGCTCCAGAATCTCTACAATAAGTCAAGAAGACTACGCATACTTTCTATCGGATCTGATACTTGCAACAGCAAATCATCCACATAGAGGGATGTTTTGTGACTTGTACAGCCCCTGGAAATGTCCTAAATCCTGTTGTCTGCTCTGATAGCAACTGCTAACAGTTCAAATGTGATGTCGAATAGAAAAGGTGACAGACAGACTCTGTAGAGCATAAAATATTCAGACATGAAGCCATTTGTCTGCACAGCAGCCATAGGTGCTAGAACTGTGATCCACTTACAAAAAACAGGTCCAAATCCAAACTTTTCTAGAGCAGCAATTAGATAGCTCCACTCAATCATATTAAACACCTGTTCAGCATCGAGGCTTAGGATAACTTCAGGTTGCACTGTTGAGTGGGGGAGACAACATCACATTGAACAGCCTCCGTACGTTAAAAAATGATTTTCATCCATGGATGAAGCCTGTTTGATCCTCATTAGCTACAGTAGGAATAATGGCTTCTAATCGCTTGGCAAGGGCTTTAGTCAATATTTTATAATCACAACTTAAGAGGCTTTTGGGCCTATATGAACTGCACTCTAAAGTGTCCTTATCTTTTTTTAATAACACTACAATTGTTGCTTAAGGAAGTTTGCAGTAATTTCCAAAAGGCCAATGATTTATCATAAACAGATTTTAAGATGGGTACAAGTTTTGGAGAGAATTCCCTATAGAACTTAAAGGGAAACCCATCTGGGCCTGGTGCCTTCCCTGTTCGGGACAGCCTAATATCATTTGCTGTTTCTTCAAATGATAAAGGTTGTTCTAGGGACGACTAGGGTGAGCTTTGGAATATCTAAAAAATATTAAAAAAAAATTGTAAATTCCATATAAATTAGTGTCTGCCTCTGATTGATAAAGAATAGAATAATAATTTCTAAATTGATCATTTATTGTCTGAGGGTCATACGATACTGAATCAGCACCTGGTTTAAATCCCGGAATCATCTGTTCAGCTGATTGCTGCTTGAGTTGAAGTGCAAGGAGTCTCCCTGCTCTATCTCCGTCTTCATAATAAACCTGTTTGGATTTCAAAATGTTTTTCTCAGTTTTCCATGTTGAAAGCGTATTGAATTTGGACTGGAACAGTAATTTTTCTTTAAACAGATCGGGTATAGGAGAGAGAGAGCATAACGTCTATCAAGATCAGCAATACTATGTATCAATTCCTTGAGGCGCTTAGAACATTCCCTATTTCTATGTGCCACATATGAGATAACTTGTCCCCTAATATATGCTTTCAAAGATTCCCACACAATGCTCCTTGAAATGGCCTGAAGTGTCGGTAATCTCGAAGAAAAAAGCAATCTGCTCACTGACAAATGTTTTAAAGTGCTTACTAGAAAGCAAGTGGGGGTCTACAGTGCACTGAGGCGAATGGGACAAAAAAAAGGAAAATGGTTTAGTAGTGGGATTTTTTATCCACGGATCTGCCCCAAAAAGGAGTTAATAGTTACTGCAAATGTTAATAGAGCACTATTCAGTCTAGGATTTTACCTGTCTAAATAGGCATGGAGAACACAGTTGAAATCCCCATCCAACACCAGTTTGTAGAGATTAAGATCAGGGAGAATTGAAAATAAATTTGTGAAGAATAGTGAGTCATCCTAATTTGTTCCATAGATGTTAGCAGAAACAAAGCTGTATAATGTCTTGATTTCTTTATTTTGCTTTCACCTTATGGGGTGTTCTAAACTCATTTAGGGATAATGTATGACAGCATAAAGGCCTTGGATGCTGTTTAAACTGGATCAAATGTAATAAAAAGTCCTAAACGCACCATCTGCCTTCATTGATTTAACTTTTTTTCCACTCTAATGTATCTGGATCACTTACTGTTATTGTATTAGCTGCAAACCTCAGGGCATGATTGTTTGTGATAACTGTTGAACCTTTAAAGCAGATATAGTCTGCTGCAGAAGTTCTTCACTGTTGTCTAATCATTTTCATTTGCAGTCATGCATTCAGAGCATATGCTTGCTCACATGATCTACAGTAACAATATTAGAGTTTTAGACAAATGCGGACTGATTTAATTTTCTATTGGTCTCATGGGTATTTAACAGCAGTGAAGATGATTTGAAAAAAGTTTGCTAAGACCCACTTACGGCTGTCACTGCACACACACCGATGGCCACACGAGCTGAAACCGTACGCTTTTTTCTTTTTGTTGTTTACCTGGACTTTTTAACCTTTGCTGTCGTCTGTGGAGTCACAGCTTGTGATTCATGCCACTTAAGGGGCTCAGTTTAAAATGCGGCACCTTTCCCCAGACACAACAGATAGCTAACCTTTCTGCCAGAGTTTTTATAATGACTGTGGATTATTGACATTCATTAGGGACACCTGCTAATGAGTTTCCCCATCCCTTTTCTTTATACTGGGGAGGGAAATGTGGGTGGTGTTTACAGAAACCACCCACTGTTCATCTGTCCATCAAAACCCCCTCCTGTCTTCTCTTAGACATTTATCACCACAAATTCAATAAAAGTATGATTATAGTCAATGACTTAATACTACAGTATTTACAATTTCAATTATGTACAGTATTTAGGAAGTAAACCTAGTGGTTTTATATTCTGCTTTTGGTTAAATGTTGTATGTAAATCAATACAGACACAAACATTCAAGCGCACATTCACCATAAAGTGTATTTTAAATGTGGGCAACATGAGTGTGATGCCAAGACACCTTCGGTGGTTGGCTCCAGTATGGGTCTTAAGCACTTCTTCCTCAATTTCATCCACTGAATACGCTTAGACATTGTAATTATAGTGATGATGTTGCAATATGTGTCTGACATGTACAACTTGGTATTTCACTTCCACCTGTTCTGCCGTTTCAGTTGGTTGACCTTGCCAAAATATATCTATGTGATTGGCACTGGAGTTTTTTACATGCTAGAAACATTAAAGACACAAAGCAACTGTCAACATAGCAGGGTGAACCTAGATCAGAGTAAAACCTTAATGCAAATTCAAAACATTCTTGTCTTTATTTGGTTTGGCATTATCTGTTCTCTATTACAAAAAATGCTTACCTTGCTTCCCTCAGTTCTTGAGTGTAAGGCCACAAAGAGCACCCTAATTGCTTCAGGGGGACAATAAAGTGGCAACCAGTGTAAGTATCGTTGTATTGGACAGCTCTCTTAGGCCACAAGTAGAAGACTGTGGTTGGGTTAAACAAGTAATAGGTGTATTACTGCATAGAAAGCACAGCTAGCCTTTGTGTTGTGTCATGAAGCAAGCTGTGTCTAAATATTGTGAAGTTTGACAAAACGTTTGGAAATTAGATACAGTACATAGATGATATGAGTGAAGCAGATTGGACAATGCTCATTCACTAGAACTTTACAAGGGGTTTAGCGTTCTCAAAGGGATTTTGAATGAAATACTTGTTGTTTAATCAAATTGGTGTAGTTCATCAAACAAGTTCTATTGTAAGATAATTGATTTATTGTTATATTGTAGAATAAAGTGTTGTCTTCATGACAAATTTGCTAACTTTGTAACTTGATGTAACTTCTACTACCCTTGCATTTTTATTGATCAATCTGTGCATTAAGCAACTACAGACTTCACTGTGTACATATAATAATGTGTTAAGATTTTATAGGGATTATTTGACAAAATGACTGAAAGCCCTTATCTTTCTTTTGTCGACTACCTTATGCTTTTTAGGAAATAACTTTCAAAACACTTATATTCAATTTGGTTCTTATATAAAGCTGGACTAGTTTGCTGCAGAACAGTGTTTTTAAGGCATTTCAATTTCTGGACAAACATTGAGAATCACAAAAATTCAGCAGACATACAAATACTGTTGATGGAATGGATGTCGAAGGTCTTCATCTTTGCTGAAGGATACTTGATATATAATATGTGTTGATCAAAGTTAATCATATGATCAGGTTGCTATGGTGTAATACTGAAGAAACCAGGCGAGTCCATTTCTTCTAAAGACTTGATAGTCGCTGCTTTGATCAGCCAACTTCAGCACCAGGACTTCTGTCCATTATATATCATGAGCAGACTTATAGATTGAGACAAATACACTGCAAGAAGCTTGTAAGATGAATGCAAAATATTCTATGATTTAAAATAACTCATAAAATCAAACCAGTAACCATTGGTGTTGAAGAAGCTCAACGATTGATTGATGACAGGCTGACAGAGCTGGACTTGCATTAACACCACACCATTAACGCATATGCCTTGGGGTCTAAAAACAATATGTGTGGCCAGATGTGGCTTCTCCACACACCTTAAAGAAAGATAAACACAACAAATCATTGTCTTTATATTCACAACTTTGAAGCCTCTGTCTTCAAAGGCATCTTTTATTTAGTTAATGTTAAAAAAAGAAAACGGCTGCATTTTTTTTTTGTTTTTTCCCTTTTAAAAGCCTTTTTGCTATTCATGTCATCTCTTTGGGCCTGTCACAATTTGCCATATCAGCTATTTGGAAAGAGACTGTTTTATGTTGTCCATGTCGGAAGAGACTTGTTTCCTTTTGGGGTTTCTTGCCAGTTTCATATTTAGGAAACCCCAACTGTAGAGCATATGTGGACCTACTGAAGGCTCCTGGATCGTTAATGAAGATGCAAACCACAGTTTTAATTCAAAGCTAAAGATCTTCTTGAATAATGAATGAATTAGCAGGAGCGACCTCATTTTGGTTCCGTATGTGTGCACACTGTATCTCTATGTTTGAAAATAGGCTTTGAAAATAAGTGTAGGTATTTCACCTGAGGACGACTGTCATTACTCACTGGACATTTAACAGAAATCATAAGGTTTCTGACTAATATTCATTGGCCTTGAAATTAAAAAGATTCCATCTCCACTTGATTCATTGGTATATCGATATCCATTTGTACTTGTATGTGTTGATCAAAGTGTTTGAGTGCCTATATTCTTTCCACTGGGATGCATTTATTTTAAGAAAAAAAACATCTCTCTTTTTTGATCAAAGCAGCAATATTTCATGATACTCAAAGCCTCTAATGGGGGTATACGACCTCTGGTGTGTACTCTACACATAATTCAAGTGAATTTCAAGGCTCAAGTCCTCTCCTGTTGTCGTTTTTTTGGTCTTCTTTTGAGCTAAGATCAGAAAAGGATGAAAAAACAAGTCTCAAGAGGTCATAAAGAAGAAGTCAAAAAGAAGGATTCAAAAGTGTGTTCAGACATTCATTACTACCACTGCTCTGGTTTGGTTTGAAATCATCTATTATATGACGAGTATCCAGTACATAGATCAGCCACAATTTTAAAGCACTAACCCTGCCAAATAGTGTACTGATCCATTTTATGCCACCACAACAGCTCTGAACTGTCAGGACATGGACAGGGGACCTCTGAGGGTGTCCTGTGGTACCTGGAACTGGGACCGTAAGAGTGGATCCTTCGGATTTTGCATTGTGGAGTCGGGGCTTCTGTTTTGTCATGTCGGATGATTTCTCGATCACATTGGAATCCAAGGAGTTTGGGCAAAGCTTTGGGCTCTTTGTCATGTTACTCAAGCCCATCCCGTATGGTATGTGTGTCCAGCCTTCCCTGACGCACAGTAGGTTTCTGATATCCATAGCTGATGACCTAAGCTTTTTCTTTGATGTGTCTTGCTGAAACGAGAAATCTTCCACCCCATCCAACTTTTCCCAATACACAAGGTCTATGTTACATACTTTTTGGCATAAAAATCCCATTTAGTTTCATGAAAAGGTCAGTGACACTTAGTCATGTTTAGGCACTAAAACCTACTTAATTGGTTTCAGGAAATGAATGAAACTTGGTTCCAAATGTTAACGCCAGTCTCTAAATTTAAGTGTCCAAGAATAAAGTTACGTCTATTACCCTCAAATAATCCTGACCTCCACCTCTTTTGACCCTATCTCACCTTGGAAGGTCACTTGTGCTCTTCATCTACTTAAGTAATCTGATACGGACGTAGAATATATTACAAACCTTTGTATCGTTGCTTGACACCAAAGGGTGCCTTATGCATCTAGATGGGACACAGATAGCCAAGACAAAACATCAATATCAGATGAACCCTGCATTAGAACGGACTGGGATTGTGAGCAGCATTTAAACCACTGCAGCAATGTTGGATAATTGTGAATTGGCAGTCGATTCAAATGGGCAGATGTGTTTCCACTACTGCATAGTGGCTTTAAAGACCCAAAACATCAGTCACTTGACATTGGTATTCCAGATACTGTGGTTAGGACTGATTAGAGAAAATTTCAGTAGATTAGGAAATATGCCTGATGTCTGACTAGAGACAAGATTGAGAGTCATTGATTTCATCCTGATTCTAAAATAATAACCAACTTCAAGCTTTATAGTATTGAGCTCCAACTACTTTAGTGTTTCCTCAGTCTGCAACATTTTACAGTGTACAGAACTAAATGTTCCCACAGCATAGGTCATATTATGGATTCATCATTTCTTGTAGACCTTTGTATCATATGCTTAAGGCCACCTAGTCTCTCTCAATCATACCGTTATAAACTTCCATAAGCTTTCT